>PYSP01000249.1:4297-47003 GCA_003049395.1 Pseudohalonectria lignicola
CCTCCCCCCCCTCCCAAAGGAGCTTTGCTACAGCTCCTCCCTTCAAGGCTTCGGAATGATGACGACGGTGCAGAAAGGCAGCTGCAGGCGAAACCCTCGCAGGGTAGGGTGGGTATCTCTTAACCATTTCGTCTTGCCACTGTACCGCATCGGGTCTCCCTTCTCTTCTGTAGATATTTGATGTACCAAAAACTTCTACACGCATAATGGAGGCATGTCAGATGGATTCCAACTCTTCTCATTTGCTCCTCAGGTTCTTTCAAGGGTTTGTTTACTGTTTACATAGAGAGAATACCCCAACTTTCTTGTTGTCTGAGTCAGTTTGGCAGAGACAACAAAATACATCACATTTCTGGACCATGTCCAGTGGCCTTGTGCCTCACCACTCGCTCCCTAGCAAAGACTGATTTGCTTCAGTACTACCTGCCTACCAGCATCAATGTCTCTTGTTTGCCAAAGGATAAGAGAGGAGAGGGGCCAGACCGGGTCTACCGGCAATGCCGACTCCTGAATGGCTGAGGCCTGGGACAACGCGCGACATTGGTCCCTGCTGTCCTCCTCTCCCAGAGTGTAGGTGTATAACGGAGCACAACGCAAATTGCTCGTGGATTGAAGGGGGGAATGCAAGCTAGTCACGAGTCCAACCATGCATCGCTTGGCCATTGACAACCCACACTCCCACTATTGAAGAGTGGTCTACGCCGCCATACAGGTGTCCTTGTCCCCTTCTCCCAATCCGGTCTTCCCGAGATCGGGGTAGCACGTCCCTTCGCTCGTGTCTGAATGTTGTCGTAGTTGCCTAACCTGAGGTACGGACCCTTCAGCTAGTTGCTGTGTTCCATGATATTTCTTCCCTCCTATCCTATCCCAGAACTATCCCCACCACCTCCTCTTGGCTTGGTCGAAAGCAGCCCTCCCGACCTGCGACTCACAAGCAGCCGCCAAACTCCAGACGTCCAGACATGACAGGTCCGTTCTCCTGCAGGCTGTTGATCACATTTCCCTAGAAGACAGTAGCAAGCGGGGGGATGGGGAGAGAGCAAGGGAGAATAGACAGCAGCGCAGGCCGGGGAGACAGGGAGGGAATGAGAGATGGACAGTGATTCTAGTGTGACGCTGTGGTGTCCTCGAAAACCCTACTTAGTCCCGTAGGAAAACACTCCGGCGCTAAGTCACAAGACTACGACCGCCTGCGAGACACCCTGGCCCCAACGACGGGTTGGGTCGTCCAACGGACGCCAACCGCATCATTCCCTTGCTTTCCATGCTTTCGTTGATGCCGATCACAAGGTGATGGGGGGCCTCGACGTGTGGCCTTTCTTCCCGTGCCTGCACCTTGGTTCCCACCCCCTGCGGCTGCCCGGGACCTGACCCCTGGCTCTGGGGAGGGGTGTGGTGATGGGACATTTTAAGAGGAGGGGGGTTGAGAAAACGGAGGAATTCTTTTTTGGATTTATTTTTTATTATTCGATCATTTATCCTGGGCTACTCGCAGAGCAACTCGCCGTCGCACTGTGTCGCTGGTGCCGACATGGACTTTTTGGCATACCAACCCACCAATTAGTATTTCCCCAAGCCTAGTCAAGGGGGACCGAAGGATCATGACACTGGTTGGCACTGGGTGATGCTAGGTTACGAGTTGGGTATATTCGGCGCAAAGGCACGCTGTGATCTCAAAGCGTGCTCCCCTGGGAGGCCCCCGAGAGGCCCCCTGAGAGTCAGACAGAGTCAGTCTCTATCTGCTGCCTTTCTGCTGAATCCTCCGCTCGAGCCTCTGCTGGGCAGCGCATGTATTCTCACTCAGGTGCCGATGCCGGTGGTTCGCAAGGCTGAGCTTCACTTGTCGTCATCAGAAGCGCGTCGAAGAGAACCCAGTGCTCGCTTTCGGCCCCCAAAAGAGATGCACAACGAGTAAATAAGGATACGCCAACTGTTGGCCAGCGCCAGTTGAGGCACGGCATCCCCTGAAGCTTCGATGACTACAGAAACGCCGCCGACCTCTTGTTTAGGCAGTCACTGGCATTCTTTTTCGTCCGGCAATCGAACGCCAGAAATGGACCTTGAAACTTCCCCACACGCCGGCTGTCAACACTTGTTTATGTCTCTGGAGGACACTCGTCTCTGTGTCTACGTGTCCTTGGAATCTGTAGATATCGCCTCCATACTCATCAGCGGCTTCATTTGGCCCTCAGAAGGGCCTTCATGACGGCGCCACCACTGTGGTCATCAGACTCGAGTCCTCGAAAAGACTCACCCTGAGCTGTCGAATCACAGACGGCTACAATATTGGACTGTATCTGGGATCCCCAGCACAGGACGGCGATGGCGTCGGCCGCTCTACTGTCCACGAGCTTGCTGTCGTTCTAAAGGGCGCGGTCGCACTGGGAGTAAAGCTGGAGCCTCGTCATATAGCCGCAGGGCAGTGGGGAGGTGCTCTTCGTCCGTCATGAGGAGGCAGCCGAAGACCTGAATAGATCAGGGAACGCAAGGCTGCCATATTAATTAGGCCCTTAGGAGTCCCTAATAATGAATGATAAAAATAACCCAGCCAAAAACCATGGCATCCGATGATGGAGCCCAGGCAAGGTCTTTGCGCCTTGTGCTGAACCACACGCAGCCTTGCCGCGAATATCAAAGGGGGGAATTGCGCCTCGCTGCCTAAGTGGCGTCACGCCCAGAACTCGAGGGCCCGCAAACTCTGAGAAGACAGTCAACGAATCACAATTTTGGAATGGGCCAGCCTCGTCACTGACGTAGCTTGGGACTCAAGTCGATAGCACGACGGGAAGAGGACACTGTTTGGAGCCCGTCATCGGAGCACGCTATCCCGTACCAGGCATGCCTGAAAGTGAGCTGAAGCAAAACTCTTCTTGTCCTGCCCGCTGACTCCTCAGACATGGCCGACTCGGGGATCCCCATACATCCCTTCTTGGGAGGCAAGTCACGGACCCCCGTCGTCATGAGGGTCACGAGGTCTCAATTTCATCGCTAGAATCTTTCCCCCTTCGCTTTGCCATCTCTAACCGCGATGACGGATGGGAGAGGGGGCTGAATCAGGTCCCCGGAGGAGACAGTTCAGTTCAATGGGCTGACCCCTCTGGGAGTAGATCGACTGACTGATGAAAAGCTTGGGGGAGACAGGCAGCGGCGGGCCACCGTCTGTCAGTAGTTTCCATATCGCCACTTATATCACACATTCATCTTAGAGACGTCAGACGGTAGATGATTGATAGTAATGAATCCTGACGAAACGGAGACGGATGACTCGCCGGAGCCTTACGCCGCTGAAAAGAAAATTGAGTACAGACCTGGCTTTGTAGGCAGGCCCTTGCCGATGACTTACACCTAGCACACCCGTCTGCCTAGGTGGTAGGTGGGTATCTAGAGTATCTACCTAACCCACCAAATAACCTAGCCGTTTGGCTCTATCGGCCGTCTGGCTCTATCGGCCGTCGGATCTCTGCTGACGATCGTATATGCCTACAGGATGGGGCAAAGCGGCCGAAATGCAAGGGAAAGAATAACTGAAAGAAAGGAAAGAAAGAAAGAAGAGCATCTCAACTCATCTTCCCCAGACGCGCTGCTTGTCAGCACAAGAGACCAAGGAACTGCGGGATGGATGCGACTTGGGCTGAGTGAGACCTAGACTAAATCATCTACGGTGCTTGCATCCCCGTACTCGTATGTGTATCATCCTGCCAGATCTGTTTTTTTCTCCCGCCCAGATGACCGCTTTGGTTTAACTGGCACGGATTGCTATCATCAAGCAGTTTCGAGTGGTGGCCAATGGGGGGCATGAATTCCCGAGGTTTGGTGAGGCTAACCCTTGCCAGCTGAGTGATGGTGAGGGGATTCCCCCCCTCTCCTGCCTGTTCGCACTGAATCCCTCACCTTGGCAATAAACCCCGGCAGTCACATGTGCGGTCATATGGCGTTGATGCGGGTTTTCTTCTTTTTTTCTTTGCCTTCTTCTGCGAAGCAAACGAAACGTGATCTCGTGTGACTGTGAAAGACGTCCGGGTACGGATTACGGGGTGAGTGTTTGTTCCTTCTAGGTAGCCACTGGGTGGTTGGCGGTTGGAAGCCAACAACCATAATCATCGGTCGGCCATGCCGGGCGGCCCGGAGGATGAAGGGATTGGGATTTGTGACTGGGACTGAGACGGGGCCTCCTCAATTTGGAGAAGCGAGGGATGAGTGTGTTGCCGTTGGTTTCACATCTTCTTTCTTTTGTTGCGAATTTGCCAGAATATTCGGTGCTGCCTGCTGGTTGGCTGTTGCTCTGGGTGTTGCTGTGCTGCCAGCCCACCCCTCATTCATTCCTTCCTTTGGGAATCCCCTCCCCTAGTTGCCAGGGTATGAAGGAGGACCATGGCAGCAAGCTCGGATCGAAGAGAAAGGACTCACTCCGATGCCAAGCGCTTGCATGGCAGCTTGCCAATGTGAGTGAGTGCTGCTGGTATGGACGGATTATTCGTAGGCGAAGGTCCGCAGGCAGGTAAAGCAGCTTGGCAGGATCAGAAGTGGGGATATTTCTGGAAGATTCACGATGGGTACACTGGCACCGTGAATCTTGGACATGGTGGGAGTAAAAAGGCGGAGGGGCCTGGAGACTCATGGTGGGCAGTGTGTACGGATCCGTACGGAGCATTCACTGTACCCTTGACGTCTTGACTGTTAATAGTCGTGGAGAAGTGGTTGTCAGTTGCCATCAGAACCGGGGTCTCACAGCCTCAGGGCCCCGCGTGTGAGACATGCGACATACGAAGCCGGCAACTCCAAGCCACCCATCCAGAGCGAGAGTGAGCTGCGTAAGAAAGGGAGTTCGAGCTTCGAACACAGCTTTTCGGGTTGCCTATATCCTAGATACCTGAACCTTGCCTTGCTTGATGAACCTACCTACTCAGCCTTCCGAAGACGACTTGCAAAAATGGAAGTACGGCCCATGTGCGAACGGATCCGATGTTCGAGAAAGGCGAGCTTGAGCCCATGTGGAAAGCCACCTGAGCATCCTCGGTCTCGCCACAACTCGCAAAGACCCAGGATTGAGGACTTTGCCGTCGTGCCTACTCTGGGTTTTAGAACGGGTCTAGTTAGGCAGTGCTGCAATTACTCATGCTGACACTGTCGCTCTCGCCTATCATTGGATGCAGTGGTTCTGTCTAGAGCGTGTGCGGAAAATGATCCTGCTTAGCTTGGAATTCCAGCCCGGGCTGGATCCTTTGGATGTCTCGGCCAATCCGGTGGATCTGGCCCAACAAGGAGGAGGCATGTCACGAATCATGTTGTGTCCATGTCAAGTCGCTCTTTTCCAAGCCCAATCATTTCTCTTCTGATCGCGGAGCCAGGAACCACGTTTCGCCGATGTCCTCTCCCTCCAATTCGGATCGGCAGTTCGCCCCAAGAAGAGATCTTCCAGAAACACATGTAGAAATCGGGCTCCGAGATGCCTCCCTCACTACCCATCTGCCCACCTCTTAGACCCTCTTGGGACTGTAGATCAAGTGGCTAACTGATGCTTGCCTTGCTTGCTTCCGTGGTTTGCGTATCTACCTACCTCCCTACTTGATTTTTCTGATTTGCCTCTCGGAACGAACTCCAGCTTCAGGCATCAACTCCGTTTCGCCCCAAGGAGATATATGACTTGACACTTAGGTGCGGATTACGGGGACAGGGTAGCGTAATACCTAATCAGACTTTGGACGGGTGACTCAGGGGCGAATTGCCTCCTGAACCCATAGCACCGAGTCCGGCCTCTCGTTGGTGCGTTGATGAGCTTGTGTGAGATTTGATCGGTTTGCTCTTGAACCGCGCGGCAAAAGCCATGAGTTGACCCCCAGCGTGCATCCGTCTTCGCTGCCGGCTTACTCGGGTGAAGTTCAGCACGGCACAGTCCAGTCCTCTTCTATTACGTAATGCCGTGCAGAGTCAACAACCATGCCCGGTTGCCTCCTCGAGGGAGAGAGAGATGCTGAAGAATGACTAGCCGTCTTGAATAGAGAGAGGGCGAGAGAGTTGCCCAAGGGCCGCCTGCGTCACCACCCATGTGTGGGAATGCTTCGTACACCACCAGGGCGGAGATTGAGGCCTCACACACCAGAGCACAACACCGTTCAGTCACAAGGCCTGATAGCATTGTGTCGCACCTCAGTTCGTAGTGAGGATGAAGAAGGGGCACTGATATCGTAGTTTTGGTTTTGGGTTGCACGAACTGGGCATGGACGTGTGAGAACGGTTGACTCATCCCGTTCGTCCCTCGCAAGCAGGGGGGTTGTAATAGGCTGCGATGCTCCGCCTGATTGGTCGGGCTGAGGACTTACAGCGGAGAGAGGCTAAAATGCGAAGGGCTGGTGAGGGGCAGACAGGACAGCTCTGCCACCGTGGAGAGCTTTCCATCCTGCCATCAGAAAGGAAGGTGGTGTGTGTCTTTCCTCCACTGGCCAAGCAGGGTTCATCATCATCACCATCATCAAGAGAGTCGGCCCAGGAGCGAGCTGTCAGAGGAGCACCTTTGATGTTGAAACATTTGTTGGAAGCGGAGTAGTCTGCCTTGCAACCTCATTTGTCGAGGCTTGATTTCAGCGATGGGCAGCCACCTGTCTGCAGTATCCGTCCTGCTTGTATGCAGTCGAAGCTAGACGAAGTGGGTTGCTCTGCTGCAGCCATGCAATGCATGGAAGGGAGGGGACGGATTTGGTGAACCATACGAAATACTGGCGTTTCCCCCTCACCTACCACCTATCCGTCATAGCAGACAGCTGGTTCATACTCCTCCATGCTGTCTTGGATGATGGAGCACCCATGGGATGACGGGCAGTGATAATAAATTAAACATATTTCTTTCCATGCCGGTCCAGTCACTGCACATGAGGCCCGACAGCAGCTGGCTAAGTTGACGGCGTGGCCAATCATGAAGCCCAGTCTTGCGAGGAGTGACCAGGGGGGGGGGGGGGGGGGGCGCCGAGGTATACTCCGTCGCTTCGTAGCTGGACGTCAAATGTCCAACAGGGGCGGTATTTGCCATGTGTATGGACCGTATCAACCTGAGGAGAGTGGTCAGAATAATCCGTACCTACCGCAGTATTCCATTCAATTCCCACAAAATGGCTGGTGGTCAGGTAATGTGGGATTGGGTGACTTTTGTGTGAGAAGCTGGAGGGATTCAACGGGTCGAGTTTCGGGCTGGTGGCTCGCTCCATGTGGTCCATTGGTTTGAGTTTGCCAGTTGGCAAGTGTCCTTATGTTCCCATTCGAAGTCGCCAAGTCCCGTCCCTCAGTCTTGCCTTTTGATAGTCACCTCGCCGGCAAGCTCGGATCGACACGCATCGCCTCACAAACAAGGCGAGCTCACCGAGCAATATGAGAAGAGAGGTATGAATGAATGAGTCTTTGTGCTCCCTCCCGGTTCTCCATAAGGCTATCGACCAGTTTTGCAACTTCGTTGCAGCCTTTTGCGCAAGGCATTCATGGCACTCTGCTTGGGAAAGGGAGCTTGATGCCGCAAGGGTCGTGACCGACCTCCCAAGAGTGAGGGTTGTTCAGGCATTGCATAGTGCATTTCTCTTCTCGTCCCAAAACACTCAGGTTATGCAGCGCACATGGACCGAGGGGCCCCGCCGGACATCTCAAATGCAGAAATTTATCAGGCGGGTCGGGTAAGACCAATACATGCAGCCAAGCCTTGGCTGTGTTGGTAGAACAGAAGTACAGCTGGCAAGGCTATCAGGCCATCCCCTTTTGGGGGTTGAGTAGACAGGAGTTCGGGGCAACAGCGACGGCACGGAGCTGCGAAAGAGGGAGGTACTCCTCAGTGGGAGCTTGGTTTACTTATTACTAACTGTTGGCTGTTATCACCAGATAAATCCAAGCCAGGACGGCAGGATGGCAATGCCTTCAGCTTGTTGTCCGCGTCTACGAAGCCAGAGAGTGGCCAACAGTAGGCAGGCCTCGTTGCCAGGGTCTCTACTCCTAAGATAGGTAGCTATTGACAAAAATCATGGCCGCATCTAACGCGTCCGATTGATAGCGTCCGAGATGTGCCCATCCTCAGTTGCTCATGGTTCCTGCACTGTGCCGTCCTGACTCTGAAGGCCCCCAGGGATCTGTTTCCAATTAGAGCCAGTCGAGCACAGTGCGACGCCTCCTGGCGGGCAGGTGGGGGTGGGACACTTATTAAAGTCGCCTCGAACCTGAGGTTCCCTTGAACTATGTACTAACATGATCGCCGTCACGGTGTATCATGATCAAGTAATAATAGACTAGGCGCCAGGAGACTGACTATATGTAGAAGCAAGCGATAGAGCAGAGCTGTGAGGGGGCAATCTTGCAGTCAAACCGCGCACCTTGGTAGGTTGGCATGCCTACGGGTAGGGTAGGTACTGCTGGCACGGAGTTGGACACAATCGCTAAGCCGGGACGTGCCAGCGCGAAATTGATGCAATGTGCTTCCAACGATTCTCTGTGTTGTTGGTCCTGAGCATTGAAGTGTTCGGAAGGCATGCGCGTACACAGGGCCCCACCTAACAGATCTCAACGCGATGTCGCTCACTGTCTTCCGCGTCCCCTACAAAGTACAGAGTATCTTCATGCGCTCCACGCTTGGTATGCTTCATCTTCCGAGGGGAAAAGGGGCAAGAAGGGTTGCGCTGTATAGGTGTCAAGAGCAGTCAAGAGTCATCATGTAATCCTCCTGTTGATACGGATTTTCGTCCCTTGCGTGTTGGTTTACTACCCGACGCAGTTACCTGTCAGCTCGGTTTGGGGGCCTGGCCGATCGCAGATCGGAACAGGGGGCTGTGTCGCCCACTAGGATGGCAGTGGCTCCGAGTGGGAGGGATAAATTTGGCAGGAACGCTGCTGGCTGACGGCTGAGCTTGTTGGTGACTGCTCAGCGCTGAGCACCGCCGACAATGGATACTGACCTAGATAGAGCGACGGGCACCGCCTAGATTGAAATGCCAGTCTCGACCGCCTGCCACTGCGAGGATGCCTCCCAATTTGAATTTGGTGCAAGCAAAGGCAAGTACCACCAGGCGGATTGCGCAATGGTTACTCACAAGATTTTGGGCTTCGATTTCGATACTTCAGAATCTCGCCATCTTCTCCTGATCCGGAGCGGATCAACTTCCAGCCTCACAAAGGAAGAGAAACAAGAATCTAGTCTAATTAGATATGGCGCGTAAGGCCGAAAGAGGATACAGTCGGTGACTGAGAGAAAATTTTGCATGTTTATGACAGAATGGTGGTGTGCTTGATTGTGGCGAGTTTTGACACGCGATTTCCAAGACTAGGTCCTCCGAAACGATTTAGCTCTCGGGATCTCACTTTGTTAGGCGGTTACGCCTGAGGTCTCAGTCTCGCCACCACTTTGGGTTACAGGGTCCGCAGGATCACCCTCATCTCAATGGAAAACATCTCAACCAAAACCAAAGAGCATGGCCGCTTCTTTCTTCTTCTTCTTCTTCAGCCAAAGTGAGGCATTTGGGGGGTTTGATATGCTTTACTACAGGCGGCTGGCTAGGTAGTGAGTGACACACAGAAGAAGCTCGTTCGCCCACGTGAACCAGCGGTATTGGGGTTTGGGGGCCATACCTACAAGTAGGATACCTATCCGCACTAGCTACCTTCCGAAGGTAATTGCCTTCGGTACGTAGATAGGTAGGCAGGTACCTACACATAGGTCTTGGAGAATTTCCTTCCGTTTTCTTTCCTGCTTCATGAAGATTGTGATAATGAAGACCGGTTTGTACGAATGTTTTCTTTACAAATTAGTTGAGGACAGGCAGGCCAACCTAACTAGCTTGTTAGTCTGCTCCTGCTGGGTACTGTTTGCTCCTCCTCCTCCTGTCTTCTCGAGAGTCGAGACTACGATCCCGTCTCGAAGGAGCTGGAGGCTGCACTGTAAGAAAGTGGTGTGTAGAGGAATGAACTTGTCATCACACGGGCAGGTACCTCCGGACTGGAAATGAGGACGAAAAGGGTAGCAACGGGGTTCAACTTTGTTGGACTTTTGGAGAGGCTAGTCCTCATTGAGTATCTCTCCATTGCCAGGCACAGTGCAAGATACTGCAGGACCGGGTTGCTTCTGGATTGAAATCGTAACTTGGGGTGGGTGAAGTGTCTTCCAGTGGGTGGTGAGTGGCCAGGCTGGGCGGGTCACCCGAAGCCCTGGCCCAATTGCGTCCCCTGGATTTGCCAGTGACCCTGCCCTCGAGTCCCAATGTTATTCGCAGTACCCGTACCTACCTACCTACCTAGTGCAGCAGCTTATCCGTAGTGTCATCCACCCCCTGGACTGCCCAGTGTCATTCAAAACTGCCACAGCACCCTCATTGCCCAGGCATCCCGCTCCCTTTCCCTTCTCTCCCCTCATCGAACCGCTGCGATGTTCGATTACGCCCTCTGAAGTGAAAAGCGACTCCTTGCAGTCTGCTTGGAAAGTAAAAAGAGGGAAAGAAATATAGAGACATACTAGGAAAGAGACTCTCGATCTGTTCCCCTTGTCCTTCTTATCCGTCTTTCTCTTCAACCCCCTTACTTAGCGCAACCATCTTCTTTTCTTTGCCATATCTTCTTTTGGTGCTGCTGGACGACTTCTTGCCTCTCCTACCTCTTCGCCTTCTCTAATCCGAACCTTCGATAACTCCGCCGTGGCAACCCACCTGCCTTCTCTCCTTTGTCCTGCCCCCGTTCCGTTCTAGTTGGGATCGCCAGGTCTCACCCCTTCATCTTCGATCGTGCGGCATTCACTTGCATTGCGACAAAGACGAACCGAATCCCCTACCAGAACTACGAAAGTCTCCTCGCTGAGACTGCCGAATTCAACCGTCCTTCCGTCCTGCTGACTTCAGGAACGACTTCCTCTTGCCCGAAGTTAGTTGTCACGTTGAGGCAAGAAATCAACGCGAATAGGGGAAAAGAGGAGGAGTTTCTTCTTTCTTTGGTTTATGGTCCGGTGATATTCTTCCAAAACAGTCACAACTGAGACTGGGACAAAAGGACGAGACGGACGGTAAAGACACATACTTAGACGCTCAGCCCGTTTTCGCTCGTCATCCCGGCTCCGTCATTCACTTGCCACAGTACGTGAGTACCTACCAACTTGAGGGAGGAGCCCCATCTCCAGGCTTCCGCCAGGACCCTGTCACACCATCTGCCAGTTGGAGCCACCTATTCCAGAGCCCCCCAGCAGTCCCCATAGCAGCGGTGCCAGCAGCCCCAGGTGCTTTGGCGCCCAGCGTCTTTACCTAGCGGCATCAGTCGTGCGGTTTATCGGTCTCGCCACTGCTCGCACATCTTACTGCCCACCTAGTCCCCACGTCAGGTCCTAAGATCGGAAGGAGTCATCCAGGAATTGCCAGGGGGGTTACCTAGACGTCGCCCCTGGAGACACGCTACAGAAGAGTCACTCATTCTTGGTGTACTGACGATAAAGACAGGTCGAAACCGCACCTCATCGTCGTCGCCGTCCCAATTCAAAGAGCATCCAGCCAGCATTGTTCGGCCGTACCTGCATACAAGCCACCGTTCCGGAGCTCAACGTCTTGAACTGTGGTCGTCGATCTGGCCAAATTGTCCGACCTTCCGTCACCCGACTTGTCACCACCACAACCATTCACTACCGTCACTCCCCCTCACTCCCATCACCACCTGCATCTCCACCTTGTTACTCACACCTCACCTCACCTTGACTTTCACGCCTCCCCCTCAACCTTCACTCGTCCCCCTCAATGATCGGTAACTACCGCTTCAATGCTTGAACACTAGGAACCATTTTTTGATATTAACTCGACCACTCACCACTCAACACTTTTCTCAACTTCATTGTACCATCTCCGCTCCTTCCTATCGTCACCTTCTCCGGTCAACCATGCCTTTTGCGAAACACGCGTCTACTCCAGTCGCCATTCCAGCTCTGTCTTCCGGTGTGATCGTTCGTGAACATTCGGCCCGTGGCATCCTTGTCTAGGCCTTCCTTCCTCTCTCGACCTCCCCGGCTCTGCAGCAGGAAACCCCATGTTTTCTCTTGCCGCGCCCACGTCTCGATAGGATTCACGATCTGGTTCATTCTTCAACGGTACATCGGTTGACATTATTTCTGGAGGCGACTGGAGGTAATATCCTGTGGTGTCTCTGAATACCATCTCACTTACGCACATTTCAAAAAACAACCCACCATAATTCGTTTTCACTGCATCACCCAAGATGAGGTGCAACGAAGCCCATTCTCCCACCACCTTCATCCGCCCGGCCACCCTCGACTCAAATTCACATACACACTCCAACAACCACCCCTACTCGGGCTCGCTGTGCTATGCGACCGCCTGCTGCAGTTCACTAGCGACCTCGGCCTCGGCCTCAGCATCGGCATCGGCATCGGCCTCGGCCTCGTCCTCGTCGATCTGGTCCGACGCCTCATCCCAGTCCTCCGACGACACGTCTGTTTCCGCGGCCTCGTGCGATTCGGGCTCGTCATCATACGGCCGGAGCACGAGACAAACACAGGCAGAGGTACCCACAACTGCTCCCACTTACAATGGCGCAGCCACTGCTACGGAGTCGCACCCCATCAGGTTCACCAACTCTTGGACAGCGAAGCAGCAAAATGCGCAGCGACAGTTGTCACTGAACGTAGACATTCCCCTACCCCCGGAGCTGCGACAGAACCCCCGCCGCTCGAGCGCATGCTCCACAACACGCTCTGGATGCCCTCCGACTCTTGTTCGCCAGGCCGACCGCAAGGTCAACTTTGTTGACAACCTCGTTGGTAAGTTTCGCCGATGCCACAGCTGCCACCGGCCACAGAAAGGACAATGATATTCATTCACTGTGGCAAGTTGTTCCTCTACCCTATGGTATATACTCACACTGTCTCCCTCTCTCTAGACTCATCAACGCAGATCGTTGAGGCCATCTGGCCTACGTCTTCGGTGATCTGCCGCAATGAGGCTAGCAACAGCGTGTTGCCCCTGCGGACCTTCATCCAGGAGACTTTACGGAGGTCTCGCACCAGCTACTCAACCCTGCAGGTCGCTCTGTACTACCTTGTCCTGATCAAGCCGCACGTCCCGGAGCATGACTTCACCATGGAGCAGCCAGAGGACTGCCACGCCAGCCGAGTGCTCCAATGCGGCCGTCGCATGTTCCTCGCGGCCCTGATCCTGGCTTCAAAGTACCTGCAGGACCGCAACTACTCCGCCCGCGCCTGGAGCAAGATATCAGGGCTTGCCACCCAAGAGATCAACCAGAACGAGATGGCGTTCCTGCTCGCAGTCAACTGGAAGCTTCATATCACGAACGAGGTCTATAATCGGTGGACCGAGTGCGTGATGAAGTTCACACCATCGCAGCCGCCCTCTCCCGGTGCGGCAGCGCAGCGGTTGTTCGAGCGCCAGTGCGAGGACTTCCGGAACCTCATCTTGAAGCTCACGCCCGAGCTGGAGAACCTCGAGGAGCTGACGCCCCTGTCTCCCTCCAAGGCTCACCAGCACCCGGACTTCTCTACTGGCTCTCCGCGCTCTCTGTACTCGACGTCACCAACCGAGAGGTCTTGCGCGTTCGGTAGCACTGATATCACCATCACCAACATGACGACACCCAAATCATACAGCAGCAGCAGCAGCACCCCCATGGTTATGGAGCCAAGCCCGGCCACTGTATATACTCCGGGCCGGCTGGCACCCGCCTTGGGCCTGCTCCCCACCCCCCGACTAACCCCCCAGACGAGCGGATTTGGGACTCCTGCCGTGAGTGCCGCTTCGTACCTCCTGGGTAAGGGTTCTTCTTCAATGGGGCTCGCTATGGCGCAGGCCTCGTCGATGACGTCGGTCCATTGTCTCGACCGGTGGCCCGTCTCGATGACGTCGTCCCCCCAGAGCTACTACACGAGCAACCGCCGCTCGTCTCTCGCAACCTCGGTCTCCACCGCCTCGTCTCCCGAGTCGATGATTTCTGATTCGTCTCGGACCTCGCGCTCCTCGTCGATCTCGTCAGCCTCGTCCCTGGCCAGCGCGCCGTCATCCGCTATCACCAAGCTGGATGTACAGGCGCGATGCCGTTATGCGAAGCTGTGCAGTGAGAGGTTCAGCCTGAGGCCCACCACCATCGCCTCGGTCCCGGAGGACTACGAGGAGAACAGTTGCATTGTGACGTCGTCGCCAGAGACCTACACCGGCCCAGTCGGCAAGGCCATGTGCGATTTGTCCATGGACACCCCGTTGGCTCGCAGGGAGTGTGAGATGGACGACAACGACGCGGCGCGTGCTCTGCAGGAGCTACACAACTACCATGTGGCCACCCCGACGGCGACCAACACGGCCCAACAGGCGGCCGCTCCGCTCAACAAGGCAGGGTCCAAGCGCAGCCGACCGCTGTCGATGGACAACAGCCTTCATGATAACGTCAGGGAGATGTTGAGCCGCCGACTCCCGTCGAGCAGCCAGGCCGATGCTTGGCCTGATACGTTGGTGCGTCCCAGGTTCGGGACCGAGAACCGCGCAGCTATCCGGCCCAGCAGTAGCAAGCGCGTCTGTTGCGCGACCGAGGCTGCCCAGCAGTTCCCCATCTCTTCACTGCACCCAGCCGTCGGCGGCATGGGCGGGCCTGGCATGTGGGACGGTATCCTCAACTAAGATAATCTTTGCCCTATTGGGTACATGCACATTCAAGTTGGCTGCCATCCTCATGTGGCCGTCCCATTGGAAAGATCCCCGAATCCTTTTCAACAGCAATGGTCCATACACATCGACACCCGACATATCCCACGACCTCAAACACCCAACCCCATTGTGACATTACACCAAACTTTTCTTTGTTCCCTTTGTTTTGGCGCGGATGGAAATAAGGGGGGGATTGCTTTTGATACCACCACACAACACTCTTGGAAGACGCCATCGAAAGTTAATAGAAACGACTTTAGACACGTCGGCCAGGAGCGGAAGGGGGCCGTGAGAAAAAGCGAAAGTGTTGATTCTTTTGCGTGCATGCATCAGTCCCAGTGGGTCAACTGAGGACGGGGAGAATTTCGGCATTTGGCAAATGGCAAATTTCTCTAAAAGTTTGCAGACGACGACGATCCGGGGACGGTGGAAGGGGTTGCCTGCCAGTCTGTCTCACTTGTGTACGATGAAAAGGGGCGGTTTTGTCATCTTTCGCGTTGATTTCCTCTCTTCTTCCTTTATGGTTGCTGTCTGATTATCCAACCAAACCTGCTCACCGACCCTCGAAGTCCGCTTTCTTTTTTCTCGTCCTTTTTTTGTTTGCTTTATCTACTCGTTCGGAATCCTCTTCGCTAGTGCAGAGGAGAGGAGGAGAATAGGGGAGAGGATTTCTGGCCCCGAACGCCGAAGGGGGGCATAATTTCGTGGGGAGAATGGGAAGAAGCATATGCGGACGAGGAAGGGACCGCTTACAGACGAAGGAGCGCGCCAGAATTTTGAAAAATTCTCGGCTGGTGTCTCTCGTTCACCAACAGAAACACCCACCAACCACACAGTCACACTCACACACTCGCATAGTCGCACACACATCATACCCAAGATTACCAACACGGCAGCGGGAGCTACTCTCCGACAGCGCTGTCTGCCGCGTTCCTCTTCTTACTGCTCAGGATGTATCCCAAGGGAAAAGGGGGGGTTTGCTCCTTTGGGA
Source organism: Pseudohalonectria lignicola (assembly GCA_003049395.1). Lineage (NCBI taxonomy): Eukaryota > Fungi > Ascomycota > Sordariomycetes > Magnaporthales > Ophioceraceae > Pseudohalonectria > Pseudohalonectria lignicola. The sequence continues at coordinate 19,946 of PYSP01000249.1, forward strand.
GCGCCAACCTTCCCTCCCCGAAATGGCAAGTCAAGAGTTGCGGCCGAAAGGCTGTGCCCCTTTTCACATCTAGATAGGTAGCAAGAACTAAGCTTTTCCACAGAGTCAACTTTTCCATGCTTGATTTGATGACTGGTGATACTTTGACGATGGCTCTGTTTGTTTGGACCCTCTGGCGCCGCGACTCGAAACAAGAACTAACTGAACTGGTGATGCTGCGAATTGGCTTGTCAAGAGTGCCGTTCTCGCGTTCTCGTGTCCTCGTGCTTGCCATCGGCATGGCAACCCCGACTAACTATGGATTTGCTATAAGCAGTGGCGACGAGATCAAGAAACAGACCTTGGCGACTTTGCTCCAACAAGTCGATCTTCTGTCAAACAGTGCCACTTACGGAGTGGGTAGGCACCGATTATTTTTCAAAAAGAAACCAAAAAAACCAAATAAATAAATTAAACAATAAGTGTTTATTTTGGTGACGTGTTTGCTTACCTTTACCCTCAAGCTCCAAGGCCCTCTCTCCCACTCATCATTCACCCCTGCGGTTCGTGTGTGAGTGAGTGAATGAGGGACCCTTAGACGAAGTCAAATTCTACCGTAAGCGGACCGCCTGATTTGAAAATTTTAACCATTATCTTTTTTCCTTCATCATTTTAATTTTTTGTTGCTCATCTGCCGCTTTCGGCGAGTCGATGATGCCTTGTTCCTTGCTGGGCTTGCTTGGTTTCATGGGGCCGGGCTACCAAAGATGGCCGGGTGAGTCATTCCTCATTCCTGGCTTTGTCTGGCGGGATTTGCGATCACCGCCTGCCTGCCTACCCGCCCACTTGTGCAAGCTTGCTGTCGCCGCGGCGGCAAAAAGCAACAGACAAACAAACAGGTGCCGCAAACGTGCGGGATATCTTCGCAGGCCCCAAGCGAGACGACTCACCTGCCAACCGTCCAACAAAAGCAAGCCACTTTGAATGAGTTCCAACGGGCCACATGCACACCCGCTCACGCACATGATACACTCGGAATAAAAGAAATCCCTCTCTTCTTTTACTTTACTCGCCGCCCCTTGAAACGGGTGTCGGGTTTCGGGAAGACTGACTTGGCCTATCTCGATCGCAGCTTACCTAGCGGCGCTTGTCTTGGAGCTACACATATACACGTGGACCGCGTGCCTGCAAGGTTTGGGTTGAAATCCATGGCGACCCAGTGGCAAGGGAACGGGGGCTGAAAGTGACTGATAGCCGAGGGAACGTCTATACCAACACGCTTCAGGGTATCCCTCGGGCGCGTGAATCTCCCAGGCTGAACTCGCAGCCTTCGGTGCACAACAGCGAGTCTGTCTGGCCTCCCTCCGGAGCACATCCTCCTTGTTTAATGCCTCTCGTTCTTCTCTCTGCACACATGATCACGACACACGTTTTGGCCACCATCCCTCTCCCCCCCTCTCTTTTCTTCTCCACACTCAAGTGTTTGTCTTCATTCTATTCCCGCTTTGCCCAGCCTGATGACAAACGCTCGGGTCACTCGGCGTTACGAGGCTTCCAGGGGGGATTTGTCTGGGGCGGCGGGCCCCCCGCTGACAGAAGGACAGGGCACTCTTGTTTGGGTTCTTGTCCCCCTTCCCGGTTCGTACGGCAGGTAGGCATCTACGTACTCGGAGCCAACCTACCTGCCCATATGCTGGAGCTTCCTTGCCCCTCTTTAGGCAGGCGGGTGGAGGCGAAACAAGCAGGCGACCAGGCTAGCAAAACAACTATTCACTCCAGCAGGACGCCACCGAGCACGATACGGAGACACTCGGAGGGGTTGTGGAACTGGACCGGCTGCTACTGCTTGGCGGCCGAGATGGCGACGATACTATACGACGGTATTACACGCTATCGCGCACTACTCTCCCACCTGCTCTCAAAGATGAGTAGGTAGCTGTTCAGGTGTTCGAGGTAAGTAGCCAATAGGTACGGCTGGGCTAGGTATGTCTCTCTCAGTGATCACCAAACTCAGGGCAGAAATCCGATCTCTCATACTCCCAGGGTGAGGTACCGTCGTGAATGGAATGTCGGGTGCTCCCCCTTGATCTCGCCTTACCCACGCCCTCCCCCACCGTCTCCTACTTCACCCAAAGAAGAGACTCGGGGTCCGAGGGGGGGACTCGAACGAGGATGACCATTCAGACTCTGCTGTCACGGCATAGACTATCCGGGGACACTATCATCATTACGGCCGCGGTTGGTACGCCGTGCTCGGTGGGTTCAGGATGGCTCTCCATTCATTCTCCCTCTTCTCTCGTCCAGCTTCTTGGTCTTAGGGTTGTTCATCTCAACAGTGATATCTTGTTTTAAAGTGAAGGAGGAATGACTGCTGCGGAGATCCCAGCGGGGCACACGGGCTCAGCACACGGGCTTGATTTCTTGGGGGGCTTCCCTAACGTTTAGGTGAGGAGACGGTCATGCAGCGGCCCGCAATGCCTGGCCGCAGATGGTGATGAAGATGGGTGAGATACGAAAAGGAACGGACGGATCATGGAGTCTGTCTGACTTCGTCTCACCGCCTGGTCCCATTTTCCTTTTCCCTTTCTTTTGATATACATAATTTTTTCCCGTGTTCCAGGCACGATATTCTAGGCCATCACTCCGCTATGCGAACCCGTGTGTGAGTTGAATAAAGGTTGGAATATTCTCCATTCTCCTAACTATTCAGGGGCGTCGACCATCTGTCGAATAAGTTGCTCTCTCAAGGAAACGCACATTTCCGTCGCGAACCACCTCATAGTTCTCTCTGGAAACCCCGAGGCATCCGACGCCCTTTGACCGTAACCAGCAAGCAGCAAGCAAGCATTTTCTCTTTTGGCTGTGAGGTGACATGCGCCCTTGGAGATAGGTCCCCCTCTCTACCTAGCCAATCCCACCCTGCTGCTTTTGTCTTCCGGTGTCCGCGTATCATCATAAATCACCTAGAAATGCTGGACGGCTACTAGGCACAAGAAAACAAACTCCAATTTATATATCATAGTTTTTATCATCATCTGTGCCTCCGTTGCGTATGGGTCAATGGCAAACATTTCATCCACCCCCTAGTCTTTGCCTTTCTAACTCACGCGGCCCCCTCCCGGCGAGTGACTCCTCGGCCAGCCGTCGTCGAGACACGTAGATGAGTCGAGAACATCGATACCCCAACGTCCAGAGTCCAGCAATGCCCAACCGCGACCCCAAATGCCCTCCTCCCCAACTTTCCCACCTTCCCCAAAGCAGCTCGCCGTGAGCGCCAGCTCGGCCAAGCGCAGCCCGATGCAGGCAAAGAAAAGCATGCGTGAAGTGCATGCCAACCCAAGCAGCCCAGCCAGCCTAGCTCCCCACAAACCTACGCACGTATTTCGTATCCGTTGTGTACACATCTGAACGGATTCGATCATCTCCGGATACCCGCCACCCCGCCGAGTGAGCAGCCCGCTCATACAAAGTATATGAGCCCACACGTACTCCGTAAGCAAGCCAGCGACACGCCTGTTTCTTTGTCTTTGGGAACTTGTCGATACCCTTCGGCGTGGTTCTCTTGATCTTTGCAGAGACTGGAGCCTGAGAAAATACGCGGTGCGGTTTCTGCGTCTATCCCCACAACAGCAACGGGAGATCCTGATAGACACGCAGGTCAAGGAGGCTGTGGGTTGCCTGTGAGCCAGCAATAGTAAGACATACGTAGCCGAGACGAAATCTTTTCGTTGTCTGAATGACCTCAAATTTATTGGTGCGACTTGTCTCTCTCTATCTGAAGGTGGCTGAATAAGAAAGCTAACTCTGAAGATGAGCCCCTGTGGCATCAGTCTATGTCGCAGTCATGTGCCCGAAAGGCGTTGTGCCTTATAAAACAATCGAACTGCTGTAGAGACCCGTGAGATGCCTCAAACCCATCAGAATTGTCCATCTCAAATAATTTCACCACCAAAGTGTTCCAATAACGGACTCAAAGCCATCAACGCGCGGCACGTGAGGACAGCGGAGGCCCCGAAGGCTGCGAGGATGCTCCGAAGACGGGCGACAACCCAACGCAGTAACTTCAGCTCAAGGAATAAATCGCTAGACTAGGATGATTAGCACAACAAATGATGTGAGGGGACGGCCTGGGCTCTAGATCTTACCGCGAGAAGACTGCCACGAGGGAATAAACAAGGAAACTGCCAACTCCAACAAGGAAAGATGCCCAATGAAGGACACTGTTGTGAACTCATGCAGATGTAGACGGCTCGGACGAAGGAATGGCAATTCCAGGTCAAGCCCTACACGATTTTCCGGAAGGACCTGAGCGATCCAAGGTCCGTCAAATCTATTTCCGAGGAATTGGGAGGTTTACCATCCACTGCCGCTGCCACCTGTCCAGCCGCCAGCCTCCTCGTCCTGATCCTTGGCGCCCTGGTTGTCAGCCGTGGCGCCCCAGGCAGAGTCGGTGTTAGCAGCAGTGGTGTTCGCGTTCTCGTCACCGGCGGGGCCCCAGGCAGGGGCAGCGCTGTCCGGAGCATCGGCGGGGGCATCACCCGAGGGATCCCAGGCGCCGCCGCCGGCCGCATCATCGCAATCGTCCTCCCAATCTGAGTCAGCCTCAAATTTTAGGTTTTGGCGAGCGTCTCCCTCGGGCACGTAGCTTGAGAGGAATTCCGGGATTTCCTGGTTCGTCTCCAGGAGAGTACGCGTGAGCACGCTAGCCATGTCGTCATCACGCGAAGTGAAGAAGGAGGTCGCAAGTCCGCGGTGCCCAATCCGCCCAGTGCGCCCAATGCGGTGGGTGTACTCCTCAATGCCGCCATGAGTGATCGAGGGCAGGTCGAAGTTGATCACGTGCGCGACATTCCGTACATCAATGCCGCGACCTGTGACTCCGGTGGTGATGAGAATAGGAGCCGCGCCGCTGCGGAAGGCCCGGAGGGCGTCCTCGCGCTCCCGCTGGGTCCGGTCCGAGTGCATAGACGTGCATGGCAGCTTGCACTGATTGTAGAGAAAGTCATCGAGGTCATCTGCAGCGTGCTTGCTGTTGACGAAGATCATCGTCCGCTGAGGAGGCAAGGACTTGATCAAGTCAATCAAGGCAGTCTTCTTCATGGCAGGATCCGTCTGCACCACATTTTGGACAATGTTGGCGCAGGTGCTGCCCGCTCGGCCGACACGGAAGCGGACGTGGTTCTCTGCCAGATGAGTCCGAGCAAGCTCCCGGATCTTGTGGGGGAACGTGGCAGAGAACAGGAAGTAGTTGATGTTTCCCTCATCTTGCTCTGCAAAGGGAGAGAAGTAAATGTCAGTGAAGCTCGGGCGCCGCGGGAAGGGGAAGCGGATCCTTCTACTTACCACCACCGCTGAGGATCCTGTCCAAGTCTTCGCTCCAGTCTTCCTGAAGCATCTCATCAGCTTCATCGATGACCATGTATTTGACACGGCGGAAAGTAAGGAGCTCGGGCTTGTCCATGAAGGCCAGGAGGCGGCCGGGAGTAGCGACGAGAATATCGCAACCCATACAGATCTGGCGAATCTGATCAGGGAACGGACCGCCGCCATAGACGACGCCGGGACGAAGCATGCTTCGATAGCAGAGCTTGCGGGCCTCGTTGAAGATCTGCACGGCCAACTCGCGTGTAGGGCAAACAACAACAACCAATGGCTCGGCACGGACAGGCCCCTGGATCGAATAGTTGTATGTGGCTGGGTTGGGACGCCAGGCGGCCAGCTTCTTCGCCTTACCCATGAGCTTGTTGATGACCGGAATTAGGTATGCCGCAGTCTTGCCCGAGCCAGTTTGCGCAATGCCGATCACGTCGAAGCCTTGCTGGATAGCGGGAATGCAGAACGCTTGGATCGGCGTCGGCGTCTTGTAGCCGCAGAGCTCAACGTTCTTGAGCATGGCAGGATGGAGACCTCCATCCTGGAATCGAAGCGCGGGCTCGACACGCTCCGGTCCCTCTTGAGTCAGCTCAATCTCCGAGATCCTGGAGAAGTCAATGCCCGTGGATGGCTCGTTCTTGTTTTGGTCCCCAAAGAGCTGGGCCTCGAGTTCAGGGTGCTCCGGGCCGAGATCGCCCTCCTCGCCGTCCCACTGGTAGACAGGCGCGTTGCCATCCCAGTCATCACGAGCCGGGGCGTCGGCGGAGTAGCCGTTGTAATCGTACGGCGCGCGTTCTACCCATCCCTCCATCGACTGGGTGTTGTCCTCGGCGACACCGTTGGCCGAGGCACCCTGAAGTGCGTTAGACAAGGCGCCAGTATCAAAGACACCGTTCGCCTCGCCGCCAACGTTATTCTTCTCCATGTCCCCAAGCTTGTCACCGTTTGTAGACGACATATTTGTTTTGTACCTAGGTAGATAGGTAGGTCAGCTTTGGAAGCTTTGGCAGGCCTGGAAATAAACTGTGAGCGTCGGCTGATGCTGTTACATAGGAGGAAAGCTTGTTGAAACCTTAGGCAGACCAACTGGGGACGGATCAAAAGCAGAAGCCGCTCAATCCGAAGACAGGTCACGTATGGTAAGATTCATCAGTGGGTTCTTACTTCGTGGCCAACTAAAAGACAGCTGTTTCCAGGTAAAGCAGTCACGTCTGGTGGTGTGCTGGAAAGAGCTTGAGGGAGCGCACACGCTAAACATGGGCTGCTGGTTCGCTTCTCGAGGTTGATGAAGAGATCAAACTTGTTAACTGTGTCAAGACTCAGCTAGTCAGCCAGAGATCTTCCCACTAGGTCTGCGGGTAAAGCAAGCAGCCACTAGGTGTTGCCCAAGATGATTTGAGGAAGAAAAGCAGCCGAGACCCCGCAAAAGATGGGAGTGGTGATGGCAACGTGAACAAATCGGACCTAGCTGAGATGACAGTAGGCTAAGTGAGAGGCGGCTTGTCTTACCAGTAGCCAGCAGAGACAAGCTCATCAGGACGGGGAAAGGAACTTGAGATAGCGAAACAACGGGTCGGCGCGGGTAACTTGCGAGGCCAAGAAGGGTAGAAGTCATGTCAGGAAAGGCCAGGTGCTGAATAACGAGAGAAGGAATCGAGAAAACGAGATCTATACCTTCCTGAGCTCGTCGAGGCGGGTACATGGGCTGGGCGGGACTCAAATGGTGGAAGGCTGAGCCGAATGTGATGATATAAGGAGGTATTCGAAAGACATGGACGCGACAGTGGGAATGTGTCTTGAGTAAACAAGCCACCTGCCTTGGTCTGTGGAAGGAACGGCCCAGGCTGGGAAGGGAGAGGTTTTGAGACCGTGAGAAGGAAATTACGATTGTGGGACGAAGCTTACCAGAGCACAACCTGTCACTGGATGGATGATGGTAAAGACGAGACCTTGCTTGAACGTTGAACAAAATAGCTGGAGGATGCTCAGCGCCCTGACGGAAAATTCTGCCAGGGAGCTGGAGTGAGGGAAACTTGGGCGTGAAACCCTTCAATCTGTTGCTCCCCCTGATGGAAGTGAGGCCGTGAAATTACCAGGGAGCTCAGCGAGTGATTTGTGGAGGGTGCCTGCCTCTGAAGAAAATATCGCAACCTGGGAGGCAAAAGTGAGTGCTGGAGGTCTGGCTGTCTGGCGGCCTCAAGGCTCGCTCGGGATTTTGCTTTGGGTTCAGGAAACCACGGGGATAGAAACGCGTCGAATTTAGAACCGCGTCGAATTGTTGATCTAATGGAAATCTGGCAGACTCGGATGGCACGTGGTGGCAGATGCCCTTGAGAGATCGGATGGAAGTGAGGACGGGTGGGTGCGTCATCTAACTTTGATTTGTTGGGTGTCGGTTGAGAACGTTTCCCTGAAGGGAAGGCGCGTCTGTCGTGGTTGCTGCCTTCATGTATGGTGCCGACTGTAGAGGGGGGAAGGAATTGCCTCACCTACATGGCAGGCGCTGTAAGTGACGGGAACTTTTGATTCAGAATCTAGTCTGAGGGCCTGGGTGGCTTCTAAATGGAACGAACGCTATGATACCTATGAAGGTGGATAGGTATCTTGATAAACTAGATGCAGGTTTGCATTAGCCTGGGACTGTCCATGTTGAATACACCTATCTAGGCACCTACCTACCTAGGTAGATGGGCGCCCCAAGGGTAACAGGTGACTCACTTGGACACGGAGAAGTGATCCGTAAGTAGCCGTCCTCCAGCTACAAACAAAACATGTAGGCCCTCAGCCGCTTGGGCATATCCTAGCCCCATACGCCAGAGCACACAAGTCCAAAAGGTCTGGAGGATGAATCTTGATCCTTAAGAGTAAGACAGTCCTCAACACGGCTTGACTAATTGCGATTGTCACCCTCCATTCCTTTCAAGGCATTTTCTAGCAGGGCACCTGCTCTGCCCACGGCGCCTCCTTCCTTCCTAGCCTCCTCCGTCCCCTTTAGGATGATAGGTTGCCACTTCTTGATGAAGACTTCTTGCCGATCCTCCCTGTCCGCATACATCTCGCCATCCTCGTCCCTAAGGGCGCCGTAAAGATTGAGGTGTCCAAACGGGTCGGAGGTTTTCGGGATACGGTACAGGTTGCTCCAGTAGGCTTTCGGGTCTGCAGGAACCGGGGTCTTGCGCCTGAAGCCAGTTTCGAGGAAATTGGCCAGGACGCACATCCGCCTTGCGTAAGACTGGCCCCCTTTAGCCGCCCCGAACGTACTCTTCGGTGCCGACGTCCAGCCCTGGCGCGTAGAGACAGGAGCCGCCAGGCTGCTCCAGCCAAGAAGGGCGTCGAAGGCGTTGAGCGTCTTCATCCAGCCGCCGGGGCAAGAGACAAGCTCCTCCCCGGCTGTGTCGAGCAGCCACTCCATGACGCTGAGCGAATCGTCACTCGTCTCATTGGAGAGGTGGGTCATGCCGGCGCGTACGTAAAGCGAGATCTTCTCCACGAGAGGCCTGATCTCAGGCGGCGGGAGGGCCTGCAGGAGCTTGAGGAGCTGGCTGCGTACCCCTGAGGCAGCATCGGATATCAGGGGCAACAGCTTGGCGAGGATGTCAGGGGTCCCCACCGGGTTGTTGGGCGGGGTTGCCGAGAGCTGATGGGTGAGGTATGCAAGAGCATCTCGTCGCTGGTTCTCTGAGCGGGATGTCGAAGCGAGCGACAGGTTGTGCTTGAATTGCTCGACCGGGTTCGGCCCATCAACGGAAATGGACTGCTGAGCGACCACGATGGCTAGAGTACAGGTTAGAGTCCGCAAGTCTGTACAGAGCTGTGGTCGATTTCACAAACCCCTAGATTTAAATGTCGTATCAGTGAAGCTTGCGGGCTTCTCCTTCGCCTTGCCGACTTTCAGCTTGGCTTTCTACCATAAATGTTGTTGTTAGTAGAGTGGTTCAAACGCTGTCCCATCGAGAGTGAGCCCTTTACCTGGAAGTCCTTCTTCTTCTCCTTTTTCTTCCGATTGCTTGAACCCATATCAGTATCATTGACAAAACAGATGATACGGAGTCCAAAGGACGAGCAGATACGCGGGGTATTATGGCTCAAAGAATAGGAATTCTTCGAGCAGCAAGCGGAACGGAATTCATATTAGACTAGAAAGCAAACTTCCGATCTCAGGAGGTTGTTGAGGTGAGGTTGTCTTAGTGGGGTATCGATAAAACTTTGGCGGTGTGGGGAGGCAGATCAATCACTGGGCTGGCCATTGGAGCTCTGGATCCCTGGATCCCGAGCATGATGGGACGAATGATACCCCTTCCTCAGCAGCAACGCGGAGTCGAGCAATGATTTAGTCACAATCGTTTTGCTCCTTCATACTTTACGGCCACGAGTCATAATCGCGCAGTTCAGTATTGTCTGATCCATTCAAGAATGGCGGACACAAGCGCATTTAGAAGCTCTACGAGTGGACACCCGACAGCGTCATCTGAGCTCGGGGTCGATGGCCTGGAAGAGACGCTGGGCCGACTGTCTAAGAAGGAGGGCGTGAAGGCGACTATTGTCCTCGATCGAACGTCGGGTGCGATTTTGAAGACCGGTGGCCAGATATCCTCACTCCGGACGTCGCGATCAGCAAATGGCTCTAACGCGACAGCTCAGGGATCTGGGCCATTTTCGACTGAGGTCACATCGCCAACCAGCGAAACTCAGGTTGCGGAACAGATCGCGGCCATGGTCTGGAGCTTCGTGACGGCGGCCGGTACGCTGGTGCATGACATGGACGATCAGGTTTGTCGACCAGAGCAGATCAAATTTTCGGAGTTTTCACAACCCAGCTAACAGATCATTGAACCGGACGGCTACAGGACGAGCTTAAGCTGTTACGACTGCGGACCAAGATGCAAGAGCTGGTTATCGTCCCTGATCCTAAATACCTCTTGATCGTAATCCACGACACTCCCTTTGCCTGACCGCCCGTCAATGATCGAATAGACGGGCAGGTCACCCTGAAACAATGGCATACTACAGATACCACGCATACCACGCATCGTACGCATCTATCCCATGCAACTCGCGGAGCTCCGTCGCAACGCGTCCTGAACACGCGTTCCCCGTCCCACGAACCGAACTTCAAAGATATCTACGGCTGTTTACTTGGTGCAGCAATAAGGGGGAGAAAGCCGGTTCGCGCGAGTTATATGCAGGGCGTTATTGAGGAGCAACGAGATACCCCGAGATTACGGTTGGAGTAGAGAGTAGCGGCTGATAAGTGAATAACTAACAGGCCGTTGTTGGTGTGATGACTGCGGGCGGCCATGTATTTGATTTAACACTACATGAACGCCTCCTCGCATCAGGCAAACACGGCGCTTCATCCGAAATCACCAGTTACCAGAAACAGAAAACGAAAGTGTTGGAAACAACGCAGGGCTGCCCGCTCGCACTATAATTCCTGGCGGCCTGCAGTTGACTTTCTGCACCGCGGCAGAGCCGAAAGCAACACAAAGGGGTCTTATTATGGGGGAAAGGGGAAAGGGGAATGGGGGTAAGGCCCAGAAGGACGTTTCAAACTTTCAATGCTCCCCCAGTCTGCGCCGACAATTCAGCCGATCTTAGACGAAATGAACACATCAAGCCTTTTTGCCAGCCACGTGTGAGCCGTTCTTGTCGTTATAAACGTTATCAAACACCCTGCAGTACCGCTCCCGAGATCTTAGATTTTAGAGGCAAGGGTCCTGTCCACGTGTAGCTATGGTGGATGGGATGCGGTGAGTGAGCGATGTGGTGTCAATCATGACCGTTGTTTTTATGTACGTAGTCTGTTGGTGGTTCGAGACCTCTGACGGGTCGGGGCCAGGGACCGTGACCCTTTCTGAAGACTCCGCCGCACAAGGTCTAGATCTTTTATGTTTGTTCGCTAGAGACACCGAACTTGCCGAGTGTGTATGGAGGTAGATACTCCATAAGCAGCCGTATCAGCGTGGTAGGCAAATGTCCTGCAGCGCGGGATGGAGTGTTCGTGCGACTTCCGCAACGCAAGTGGCCGTCTTCAATGTCAGAACGTGAAGCAAGCAGTGGAGAACAAATAAGTACCTATCACCAAAACGAACTTATTTTCACTCTACTAGTGGGTTGCTAGCCAAAGTTCGAAACAAACCACTATAGTTACATAGTTACCGCTGCTTCTAAGATCCCGTCGATTCAATGATGGTCGTCAGACATGGCTGCAAACTGCCTGGTGTCTTGTGTGCTTGTCAAAGCCACCCGCGAAAAGCAGTTGAAAGCTGACTGTAGCGACGTCCACCATCCCAGCCAAATTAGCTCGCCCCGTTTGGCCAGCTGTTGAATTGCGTCACATCAGATTGGAGCGAGGATGTACGAGCAACTCAAATAACTCGATGGAACGGTGCGCGTGTGCGCTAGTAAACCAGATAACAATACTTGGCCAACAGGAAGCCAACAGAGCCAACAGAACTTACGGATCCGTGTATATAGTAGAGCCAACTTTATGAGTCTAGAGCAACATGAGCAAATTGGCAGGTTGGCAGGTTGGCAGGTTGGCAAGCTGGCAGGGTCCGAGGAACGGGGGTGTGGCCCACCCCGATTCGAAACAACAGCAGACACACCCAGAGCAACCTTCCGGACCAGTGAGCATCATAGGATGGCCTCTTGGTCCCCTCCCGTCCAGCGAACAACCTACTAGTACAGACCTGCTTGTAATGTGGTGAGATTGAGGGCATGATGTGTTTCCGCGGTTCGACCTATCCCATCCCGCCGGGCAAAGTCCAAAGTTTGGGGGTGACGGCCCAGACGGGCTAGTCCAGCCTATGAACGGCCTTTGAGCGCCTATAGGCATGACACAGTAATACTTTCAGGAACATGTCCATGACGGATGAGGTGCTGGCAAGGAGGGGGTTGGATAACAGAAGACTTATTATCGCCAAACGCTTGGCCACAAATCGCAAGCATTCTTTTGAGCTACCTATTATGGGGAGGGAGAGGGCTTGATTTGCTTGATTGCTCCTGATATAAGTGCTAGATCTGAGACGGATGGATTCCGTGTCCTTGTCTAGTAGGTAGCTGCTTCATGGATGGAGTGGCAGGCATACAGAGCAAGTCGCCGGGAAGACCCATTGTTTCCATCTGTCTGGCTGTGTCTTTGGGCTCTTATCTTTGCGAGGCGAGGCCAAACCACCCATCCATTCATTTATTAGTCTCCTACCAAGCCAACCTCCTTGGTCTTCCATGTTCGTTGGTCGTGACGTATGTTGTCCTGCTTCGTTACCTACCTACTCTTCGTTCTCTCAGGAACCTGACTTGCCTACACCACCACTCCCTCTCACTGCCCACGCCTGCATCTTCTGTACTCTGGTTGTTCTGTCCCTCAAGACCTTAACAAATCGTGACCTTTTTCATATACACCGATACAGCGTGGCACAGGGTGTCGAGCTTCTCAAAGTTTTGTTAAAGAGGCCATTCGCCTGCCCGGGCATTCCCCTACGCCTAACTACAAGTGTCTTGCCTTTCACTGCAAGCCAACCTCACGGCAGAATCCCAGCAAGACACGGCCGAATACACGCAAGGCACAGAGGGGGCTATTCGGCAACGTAGCAGTGTCACATACCGATGTGCAAATCGGCACATGGGGGCTGGTTTGGAAACTCTGGGTGTACGGATCATCGGGGCTGGTGGGGACTTATTGGACAGAATGCCGTCCTTTTCACTACTCAGGCGGTCGCCGAGGGATCGGAAACAGCCGAATAACAACAGTGACGGATCAACAAGCCCGGAGCAGGATAGCGACAACAACGGAAGCGGCAGCGAGATGGTGAGGGAAAGGAGAGGCTCTTCGAAGCGGGAGATGCTTCAGGACCTGATCAACCGTTCCATCCGGGGAGGTAGTGGTAGTGGTGGAGCAGGAGGCGGAGGCGTAGGAGGAACAACAAGAGGAGGAGGAGGAGGAGAATCAAGCAAGTCAGCAGTCTCGAACTCTACAAGCACAAGCCCGGCAAGCCCGAAGCCATCGGCAGTCTACCAGACGTTGGTGGCGGCAACAGCAACCCCTCAGCGGGGAAAGCCCTGTGCCGTTCAGCCACAGAGAGGCCTAGCGGTAAGAATGCCTACCTTCCTTCCCAGCCTAGCGTTGCTTCCTAAGGACCCAGCTCTGTTGCCCCCCTGCCCTCCGCACTATTTCCCCAGTTCAAAGACCCCCATCAAACCCGCCCCCCCTCCTCGGACCACCACCCACTTGGCGTCAACCAGCACGGGAACCATGATCCGCCGCGTGATCACTACGGGTTTGTTCCTGGATCGTATGAGCAGTTGACACGAAGCGCTGTTTCCCAATTGACTTCCCAAATGGGCCTTTCTCTACAACTGCGTATGTTGACGAGAGAGGGAAATTTCTGGGAGGGATTTCTGGGAAGTTGCACATGAGCTCTTGGGCTCACCCTTGCACTTGCACTTGCACTCGCACCTGCGGTTTGCACTTTTCAGCTGCAGCCAGTTACAACCTCAACCCATATTGAAAGCACGAGCTTTAACACACCACGTCTCCTCAAGCGTCCCATTGAGCATTGAGTGTTCAGCATTGAGGATTAGGTTGAGCTGGCTGCCTAGGCTGCGGGCTCGGCTCGCTCTGCATCCAACTTAGCCAACTTACCTGCCGCACCCCAAACAGTCACATTGCCAAACTTGACTTTACACTACTTTCATATGAACATATATTGGACTGCCATTGAAGCCACAAACTAGCAAACAGAACCCCAAGCTGACACTCTCCCCCTCTTCCTCAATCCCCTCCCGTTTTCCAACTCCGACGAAAAAGTCACCACCTCTTACTCCACGATCTCCAGTCAATCAAAACAAGCCACTACCCTCACCACCTCCACCGGGCAGTGAACAGGACACTGGCCCTCCTGCCAAACCTGTGCTGAAGCTCCACCGCATCATGTCCACACTGAGCGAGACGGAGCTCGAGAAGCTCTTCTCGGGGGCCCCGCAGTACTTCGCCCGCAGCGAGGGCCCCAACACGGGCGCGCCGAACCCGAGCGTCGCCTTTCCATGGGACGAGGTTCTGCACATCCGCGACCTGACGGACCACACCCAGATCGAGGACGAGGCCTGGGGCTGCGTGACGGCGCTGCCGCACATCACGCGCTACCCGGCGTCGTCGGCTCACGGGAGGAGGTCCAGCGATGGCAGCGGCGGCAATGCTGGCAGCAAGAAGAGGAGGGCCCACTTCTACCCCAAGTGTCGTGAGAGGCCCAACATGCTCAGCATGCAAGGTCTCGAGAAGGGCACCGTGGGCTACTCGGCCGCCCTCGAGCTCTCGGTGGCCGACGCTCTGCAGGAGGAGCAGTTCGGCTTCGATAGCCTGGGCCACAAGCACCACACCATAGTCGAGGCCCGAAAGAAGATGCTGACCTCCAAGGACGGGCTCCGCCACCTGGAGGAGCACGTCATCATGGAGCAGCTGATCAAGAACGGGCACCGATACCTGGACAACAAGATCAAGGACGACACTCGCTCGACAGACCTCTACAACGAGCTGTTCCTGCACATTCTACACCCACCCACACGCGTGCTCGACCACAATGACCCCTACAGCCTCTCAGTGCAGATCCAGGCCCTGCTTAAGGTTCTGGGCGCGCCCAACCTCTGGGTCGACTTCTCCCACGTCGAATGGCGCATCCGCCTGGGCCAGATCCTGTGGGGCACCACGGCGGCCGCTGAGGCTGAGGACGACGTCTCGGACGGCGCCTCCATCAGCGCCGCAGCGAGCGCTGAGGCCCGCCTCGAGGAGCGCTACTGGCTGCTGCTGCAGATCCTGCTCGCCTGCGAGCTGTGGATCCGCCTGGACGCCATCACCGAGGCGGACGAGCACGGAGTGGAGCACATCAAGCCCAGGGAGATATACCGGTTCCAGCAGGACGCCACCCCGTCTGTGAAGTGGTCGATGCTGCTGGCCCGGTCGTGGCTCGAGAACATCGAGGTGCTCAAGGTGGAGGCCCCGAAGCAGGGCGAGACGGCGCTGCTGCAGCCCCCACAGTCCCAAGGCTGGCTGGCCACGCTTACGAAGCGCATGTCCCTGACGAGCGAGCCTAGCGGGGCGTCATCGTCGTCGGCAACAACGGCAGGAACTACAGCGGGCAACGCGGGTGGTAGCGGCGGCCCTGCCCACCCGTCGCGGCCGTCCTCCAGCCGCGCGCACGTCGAGCCAGCCGCCTACTCGCTGAGGGGTAAGCACGGGCCGCGACAGGTGGACGGCCTCGCCCACTTCGCCCGCCGGCTGCGGTGGCCCGACATCGAGGCCTACGAGTCCCGCATCTCGGACAGCGTCCGCCAGGCCGCGGCGGAGAGCACGCCGCTCAACTCGCCCGCGGCCAGCCCGACGACAGCCCCGTCGCCGTCGCTGTCGTCGTCGTGTCGGTCGTCCTCCTACTTTGGGCACGCCGCCGCGGCGGCAGCAGCAGTCGGCGGCGGTGACAGCATGGCCGACATCAGGCGGAGGGGGGAGCTGCGGCGGCAGGCGTCGAAGCGGCAGAAGATCTCGGCCGCGCTGCACCCCTCAGGCTGGCTCTCCAAGAGCTATGTGTCGGGCTTCATGCTCCCCGGCGAGGGCCTCGGCCACTTCCTCATGTCGACGCTGCTGGAGAACGACTCGGAGGCGATGGGCCGGCTGGGCCCTATGGCAAACCTGTGCGGCGGGTTCGTGTACGCCGGCAAGAGCTTCTGGAGCACGGCCTGCATCGTGGGGCGCGTCATCGCCGCTGGCAAGGGCGCCGTTGAGTGCATGGGCTGGATCTCGAGCGATGTCACTCCTCAGGGGTTCGGGGATGGCTGGGTGAACATCGAGGTGGATGAGATAATGAGTAAGCAAAGCATGCAAGATCCCCAGCCAGACGGGCTCCCTGTTTGCAGTGACCCTAGCTGAGAAATTGCATGACATGCTGACTGACATGTGTGACGCTCTCTCAACAGGCGACAGGATGCGCACCGGGAAGCAGGCACGGCTCTGGGGTAAGATGGCCATTGAGCGAGAGTCCTCGGTCCTGGGTGACGCGGATCCGGACTCCGTCTTCCCTGCAGACTTCGTCATCCCATTCGAAAACCTGTACAAGGACTCGCCCCCTCCAGCGCACAGGATCGAGCTCCGGGGGCTGAAGCTCTTCGCCCCAGTCGATTCGGTGCACACGACGCCCACAGATGAAGGGTCGCCCACACCCTTCTCCGACATGACCAGGGCGCCGCCCGAGATCCACACGTACCCGGCCGCGCTGACCTTTTCCGTGACCACGCTACCGGGCGGCCATGAAGACGAGTACTTTGATGAGGACGCCGTCAGGGACGGGGACGAGCAGGAGTACACCTTCTGCCTGTCCAACGAGATCTACTTCCTCACGGCGCACCCCTGCGTGCCCTCGCAGCACGTCAAGATCCTTAAGTCGCCCTCCAGCCCGACGATCCAGCAGATCGACCTGTCCGGCATGGGCATGGCAGGCATGTCAGGCATGGCGGGCATGGCGGGCAAGTCGTCGAGCCCGGCCAAACTAACCGGTGAGAGCCTCTGTTCCCCGCCCCCACCCCGGCCCTCACCCTCACCCAACCGCCATCTCTTCCCCGCTTCGTGGTGTGTCTTCCTTCCGACTTGTTTACGATCCTCCCCCCTGTCCCGCGCAACAGGCCACCCGCTGCACAAGTACTACACCTACACGGCGATCCACCTCTCGGAGCTCCTCGCCCGCCGCGACGCCTCCCTGGAGGAGCTCCTCCGCAACCCGGGCTCCAGGGCGCACCAGCCCTCGCTCGCTCCGTCGACGGGAAGCAGCAGGCAACCCCGGGTGCTGGTGGTAGACTGCATCACGGGCTTCCGGCCGCAGCCGCAGGAGCACGAGATACCCCTGTCGCCCGTGGTGAGCCGCTCGAGCTCGAGCAACATGTCGTTCCCCGGGCAGCGGCAGGACGCCTCGCCCAGCCCGCACGGCAGCCACCACCACGGCAACGACAACCACAGCCAGCAGCAGCCGCCGCCGCAGCAGAACTCGGGGGCCACGCCGCCCTCGCCGCCCCGCTCCGTCACCACCACCGGCAGCAGGGTCAGCAGCTTCAGCGGAGCGGCCGGGACGTCGCCGCTGGACGTTTCAGCGCCGCCGCCCGAGTCGGCCGCCAGGAAGATGCACTCCGAGTCGAGGCGGCGCCAGTTCGGCTCCGACATGGAGGTGCTCGTGCGGGCGCTCTGCGCCGAAAAGGGCTGGAACGCCCTCATCAGCCGCAGGAGGAGGGGCTGCCTCGCCTGCGCCATCCGCGAGGCTGGGGCGCTGGGGTGGAAGGTCATCATCAGGGTTGATTAGGTGAAAGTTTGACTTTTCTCCCCGAGCCTGTTTTATTTCCCACCTGGTCTCCTCTCTATTGTTCTATCTTCCTGTTGCTCCTTTGCTCGCGTTGATTTCTGTTTCATAGGTAGGTGCCGTGTTTCCCAAAACTTTTCCTTTGCCTCTCGGGGATTTCCTTTCAAACGACTTGGACGACTGTACAACCAATATGGTAGGGGTTCACATTAATGATTCAGCAAGCATGAAGGGGCTGTATTGATATCAGCTGTGCGGCAATAAAAAGAGGGGGATTTGTGAAGAGGGGAAAATACACACGATACAAATGGGGGAGGGAAGACGGAAAGGGGGGGGGACAAGATGGACACATCATCAAAAATTCGGGTTGAAAAGGGGGCCTGTTGCTGTGGAACGTGGACGGGAACGGCTGGTATGTCTCGGGTACGTTTGGTGGCGTTCCCCATCTCGATGCTTTTTTCCGCGTTGCTTTTTCTTTTGTTCGTGATACCCTCTTGGGAGTTTTCGTGCACATACAACAGACGGCTTTGTAATTGTACACATAAAAAGGAAACAATTCTTATACCAAGAAATACGATGATATTTTAGCCCTCTGATCTCGTTGCCAGTATCCTCCGCCATGTCTCATTCGGCCAAGCATAACGTCGAACGGACTGCCCATTTCAAGAGAAGTCCGGTATTAGTCGTAGGATGAGTAGCTATCAACGACACCAACGCACTCATTAAAAAGCCTTACAAGACCTATATAACCCCCGGCCGTGATCCTCACTCACAGGTCCGCAAACTCGGCTGCCTCGACGGACCACTCCTTCCAGCCGGGCTTCTCCCCCGGCAGCCTGATGGCCTCCCACTCGGCCCTGCGCACCGCCCTCCACTCCTCGACGGGGATCCACCCGATGTAGGCCCTGTCACCGAACCCGCCGATCCAGTAGACCCGGGTGACGACGAGCCGCACCCACTCGGCCTCGTGTATGGGGTTCCCCGGCAGCCAGTACTTTGCGTCCGGGTGCGCCGCGACGTAGCAGGCCGCGGTGGAGACGCCCCTGGACGGCTCGACCTTCTCGAGGTAGCCGAGGAGGGAGAAGCGCGGGAGGTTGGCGGCCGAGTAAGGGGCCGGGTCGGGCCGCCGCTTGTCGTCGTCGTCGTCGTTATCCCTGGCTTGTTCTCCTCCCTCCTCCCCGCCGCCTCCGAGGCCCAGCAGCGGCCGCAGGAGGGAGGGGATGTACGACGAGAACAGCGAGGGGTAGGAGGAGGATGCGGCGGGGACGGGGACAGAGCGGATCCGCCGCGCCGGCGGGTAGGGCGGCACCCAGGCGAGCGAGACGCTGATGTTGGAGCCGTGCCGCACGTTCTGGAACGAGGTCCCGATGCGGAGCGACAGGATCGTCGGGTTGCCCTCCTCCTCGCAGTCGGCGATGTAGTCGTTCAGCCCGACGGGCGAGCCCGCCACGCCGCTGGGGAGGCTGTGGTGCGTGCCCCCGCCTTGGTCGTCCGGGGATGAAGGGAAGATGGTGGAGAAGGTCGCGAGCGGGGTCAGCGCCAGGATGCGACGGCCCATGACGGCGGACTCGTACGATGTCGGGATCTTGTAGGCCGACGCGTCGGCGGAGGAGGAGGCTGCCGGGTTGGCGAAGAGGTAGCGCCGGTCTGGGGCAGGGGCGGAGGCGGCGGCTGCGTTGGCGGCAGCCGGGGCCAGGACGATTGGGAGGATCGTGGTCGCCTTCATTATTGCGGGGGTCTTTGTTCACAGATGATTTTCGGCCGCGTTTGCTTCTTTGCCGGGAATGGCAGCCAAAGGGGGGAAGAAAAAGAAGAAGGGGTTCATGGAAAATTGGGGACAGACCAGCTATCTAATATATATAATAGCAAATGGGTGGGTTGCTTGCGTGCTTGGGAATGTGTGTTGCGAGTGCTAGCAAGGCGCCGAACGGCATCGGGATGCTGCTGTCGGTGCATGCACCTGGTCATATGAAAACCGATGGGACGACACAGGTGGGGTTGTCCAGGCTTCTAGCGGTCTTGGCCTGCCATCGTGACCGTTGGCTTTGTGACTGTTTGGTTCGTGAGGCGTCCTATGCAATTCCTCCATACGTTGGCTTCCTGCCTAGTAGCTTTCACAGACAAGATGGGGGGTTGCACGGAGGCATGTCGTCCTGACTTCACCAAACAGCTAAGAAACCTGCCTGGCATCTTCACGCAAATATTGGTATGTAGCCTACCGTAGACCCCCACAGCCGTTGGCATTCCCCAACGATCATTTCAGATATCCGGTTGTGTCACTGTTAATCTAGTTCCATGATCTGCTTGCCTTGTTAAACATAACTTCGCGTGCAGCTATTCCGCGAGGAACCATTCCGCGAGCAAGATAAGGAGCAGATGGAACCAACGCAGGGTGTCCAACCCTGGAAGCTGCCCGCCGCAGATTTGTTCTCCCTCGGATATGCCTCGCCGACCTGCTTCTTTCTGCAGGTGAGATTCATAATCTCAAGACGGCAAGACTAACCAAGATGGCCACGGGCGGCTACCAGCACATCTCCTGATTATCCTCTCCCCTCGCCCAGCCTGCGATGCAGGAGAGTGGACAACCTCCACAGATCCAGAGCAGCTCGGCGGGTGCCAAGACTTTTTATCAATCAGATAATCTTGCCGAAAATCCTCCCCTCACCAGGTGGGCTTGGTGCCTTACTGCCTGATTGATTGAGTTGTCTTGATGGCATGCAGAACCCGTTGCTGCGACAACCCAGCATTGAAACCAATCTCCGGGTTTCAACAAAACCATGCCCCTCCATTGGCGCTTCCGCGACCGACAAAATAAAAGTGTACCCTGGCATCATCGGTTGTGTTGTATCAGGGCTATCTATCGTGCATGCATTACCTAGGTCCTGGGGAGCCTTTTGATTACTACCCATCCAGACGTCTCTTGCCGTTCGTGCAATTGCCTCTTTCTGATTGTTTTGCATCAACCCCTCACCACTGCCTTGATCGAACAACCGCATTGCGAAGAAGGAACACGCGCTGAGCTTTTATTCCCACACTGCCTGTGGTCCTCCGGCTCACAGAAGGGAGAGACTGGCTAGACGGGATTGTCTAATAACTACTTTCGCGTCCACCTGGCAGCGAGCATCACATCCTGAACCCTCCTGTCTTGTGTGATCTCAGCCAATTGTGGTTGTGGCAATATTTTACTTTATTCAAGCATCCACTATGGCGAGCTTCATCGGCAACCTGTTTCCTGGAGGGAAGCAGCAGGATAAGACTGAACGGCCATCGACGCCCAACCGGAACAGCTTCGTTAACCCCGTCAGCACCCCGCAGGGGAGCCCGAGCAAGAAGACAGTCCCGCCAGGAGCGAATGAGCTCCCAACTGCGCCGGAGAACCTCAAGCTCGCCCCGGCCGCCTTCGACAGCCCGCTCAAGCTGGGCCGCCCACAGAGCGTGGTGACACCGCTGGCGCCGGGGAAGAGCAACGTCCAGGCCGCGGACGAGTCGATGCTCGTCGCCGAGGACAGCATCTTGCACAAGTCCGGCATCTCCTCAGGGAACATCTTGAGGAAGCAGGGCCAAGAGAACACGCCTCCCCCGCTTCCGTCGTCGCGGATCGGCAACAGCGCAGACCAGCCCGTCCTCCAGAGCCACGCCGCTGTCACCCGCCAGGAGCACTACCTGAGGGACAGGCCCTCGACACCTGTCACGAAGAAGTTTAACACCTCACGCGGCCTGACTGCCGAGGAGCTAGAGATCCTTCAGAAGCCCAACGTGAAGAGGATGGTCAATGTCACTCAGCTGTGTGAGCATTCCCCAAAAATGAAATAACCGTATCTCTCCTGTCCCACCTGGGTATATGCAATATTAAATACTGACTGCCTCGGTCCGTTGGCAAAACAGACTTTCTAGACTACTACTTCGACCTCCTCACGTACGTCGGCTCGAGGCAGAACCGGCTCAATGCCTTCAAGGCCGAGTACCCGGAGCCGCCCGAGACGGACCCGGCGACGCACAGCACCATGTGGCACAAGTACGCGGGGCGGGAGCGGGCCAACCTGCGCAAGCGCCGCGTCCGGCTCCGGCAGGGCGACTTCCAAATCCTGACGCAGGTCGGACAGGGCGGGTACGGCCAGGTGTTCCTGGCCCAGAAGAAGGACACGCGCGAGGTGTGCGCGCTGAAGGTGATGAGCAAGAAGCTGCTCTTCAAGCTGGACGAGATCCGCCACGTCCTGACGGAGAGGGACATCCTGACCACGGCCAAGAGCGAGTGGTTGGTGCGGCTGCTGTACTCTTTCCAGGATGACAAGAATATTTACCTTGCGATGGTGAGTTTTTGTTTTTATATTTCTTTTATTTATCATGATCTAACACGGGTTCTTGGGGTGTGACGCTTAGGAGTACGTTCCCGGCGGCGACTTCCGCACCCTCCTCAACAACACGGGCGTCCTCTCGAATCGGCACGCACGCTTCTACATCGCCGAGATGTTCTGCTCCGTCGACGCCCTCCACCAGCTGGGCTACATCCACCGCGACCTGAAGCCCGAGAACTTCCTTGTGGACTCGACGGGCCACGTGAAGCTGACCGACTTCGGCCTGGCCGCGGGCATGCTCGCCCCGGCCAAGATCGAGTCGATGCGGCTCCGGCTCGAGAAGGCGTCGGAGACGTCTGTGCCCTTCGGCAAGCCCATGGACCAGCGCACGGTGGCGGAGAGGCGGGAAGGGTACCGCTCGATGAGGGAGAAGGACTTCAACTACGCCAAGTCGATCGTCGGGTCGCCGGACTACATGGCGCCCGAGGTGCTCAGGGGCGAGGAATACGACTTCACGGTCGACTACTGGAGCCTGGGCTGCATGCTCTTCGAGGCCCTGACCGGCTTCCCGCCCTTTGCCGGCTCCACGCCCGACGAGACGTGGCGGAACCTGAAGCACTGGAAGGAGGTGCTCAAGCGGCCTGTGTGGGAGGATCCCAACTACTTCCTCAGCAACCGGACCTGGAACTTCATCACCACGTAAGTTGCCCATATCTGCATGCCTCCCTAAACATGACAGCGAGTCTGTTGAGGAGGCCGGCCTAGCCAGCCTCCCCCGTTGAACTACGATGTCTAACACATCCAAACGTACGTGACGCAGATGCATCAACGCGCGCTCCCGCCGGTTTGCCAACATCAAGGACATCTACGAGCACCACTACTTCGCCGAGGTAGACTGGGAGACGCTCCGGGAGACGCGGGCGCCCTTCGTGCCCGAGTTGGACTCGGAGACGGACGCGGGCTATTTCGACGACTTCACTAACGAGGCGGACATGGCCAAGTACAAGGAGGTGCACGAGAAGCAGCAGGCGCTCGAGACGATGGCCGAGCGGGAGGAGGAGATGGCCAAGTCCCTGTTCGTGGGCTTCACGTTCCGGCACCGCAAGCCGCAGAATGAGGAGGGCGGCGGCGGGGGCAGCAGCCCGAGGAAGGCTATCACGAGCGAGACGTTCGGCACCATGTTGTAGGGACAACGGTCGCGGGCGGAGGTCTTGCGGAAACAGCAGCAGCAGGAGGAGGAGGAGGGGGAAATGGAAGAGCTGGAGCAGTCGTACCACAGCTGTGTTGGATATGGTGAGGGTGTCGGGCCTGCCATATCTGACGCATACGACGCCTATTACGGACGGGTCTACGAGCGGCGGTGGTACGGACGGCGCTGTCGGGATCAGTCCAAGGCTGAGAACTCTGCCTATCATATGCTGAAGCACTAAGGACGATGAAGGAGGTGTGTGTCTTGTTTTTTCCTTTTCTCTCTTGGCCCCACCTCCGCTGGTTCCAGAAAATCGGTTCGTTGGATCCAAAAGGGTTAGATTATTGAGTGGTCATGACGCCGAGGGGGGCAAATTTGGCGACGACTCTCCAATGTTTTGGGCCTGAAGGCTGCGTCTATTGGTCGACTTGGAACGGCCTTCTTTCCCTCCCCTTTTGTTTTATTCCTTTTCATTTCATTTTTTTCAATCTTCTCCTTTTTCATGTTTTTCTTTAGTACTTGCACCCTTCAGCACGCGCACTGCATGTTTGATTACGGAGTTCTTGAATTGGTCGGGTTGAAGGGAACGGACACGATGATGAAGTCATCACGCCTCTCCTCACTCCGCTCTACCCTGACCTCTGGCGTGCCCCACGCATGAGCGTCATCGGGGTCCAAGAGGGGATGGATGTTTTCTCGATTGGGATGATTAATGGGTTAAGGTATATCACTGTGGAAGAGAGTGTGTGTCTTGTGTGCTTTTCATCTGGCTTGGCTAGTGTCTTCTCTTTTTCTTCTTTTTTTTGTCATTGTCAGGCAGCAGACAGACCCCTTCGATAGGACTAGGAATCAAAGAAGATACACAGATGGATCACGGTCATAGAATGGATGTGAGAGAGAAGTTCCCGCGTGAGCCGAGCAGCATCCATGTCGCCGAGTGTCCGAGCCGGACGAGGCCACTGAGTCGTCGTCATCCTTCATCATCATCAAAAGCCGCAAACAGTACATCGTCGACACCAATATCACAAACTCATTCCCACGCCCTTCATACATAGCCCCAGTTATAGCCCGTTCTGGGCAAGGCGTCGGTGGTCGGCGGCCGATGGCGGTCAGTAGTGCACAGGGGGCTCGTGTTCAAGCTCCCTCTACGACAGGTCATCGTGGGGTGTATTGTGGCAGGTTCGACTGTGTTACTTAAAGTGGCGCCCTACCGAGTGCGTGATCATTCACGGTAGAGGGTTGGGAGAGCTGCGTTGGACAGTAAACGGGCAGCATAAACCAATCCATCCCGTAGCTAGCCTGTCCGACCAGCTCACACAACTCGTTGCTGGCGGGTAGAGGTGTGGATCCGGATGAGCCCCACACACCGGGCTCGGTCATAAATAAGCGTATTACATGCACCCTTCCCCGCCTTACTACACCGACTGGACCCCATCTCTAGCGAACCTGCAGCCATCTGCACGTTGGAAAACACAGCCCAGATGATTGTTCATGTTTCATGAAACAAGAGAAGAAGCTCCGCCACGTTCTCCCGCTACAACCTTACTACGTAACTAAATAAGATATCATGTGCCGGTTGGGCTTGGGGAAGCCTTTCTTGCTGCGCTCTTCTGCGGACAATCCCAACATCGGACGACGGTGTTTTCTGGGCCCGATGAGGTAACATTGAATGAATGGATTCAATGGCAGCACGCACAGAGGTTCAGCTGCTGACATCCACCGTCCACCGTCCACCGTCCCTTTGACATTGGAAGCCCAGCGCAGTCCGTCCTCTTACCATTGGGCTACCACAGTACCCGGCAGGGCATCCCCCCATTCCCCCATCATCCAAGCCGGCCGGACATTCCCCAAGCTCTGATATCCGAGTGACGAATGGGCTCAGCCGCGCATTCCCCCTACCCTACCAATTCTCTTAGCCTTACGACCCTTGTCTCTGGCCCGACACTCCAACTCTTCTCGGTCCCGATGTGCAGAACGCAACTGCAGCGAGTGCAGCAGTGCGGCTAGCCTAACGCAGTAATCATATGTTTCGTCTGTTTTGAGTTTATTCTCCCCCCCATCTCTTTTACTACGTACCCTGTCTGTCCGACCTCAATGCCGCGCACTGGAGAGGAAGATCTGCAGGGCCTGCCTCTCCGCCATCCGCCATCCCTTTTCGGTCCGGTGCTGCTGAGTCGTCCAGCATGTCCAGCAGGGCACCGGCCGGGCCACCAACAGTCCATCTCCCTTCCCAGCCCACTAGCTCTGCTTGGTGTCTTAGTCTTACACAGATGCAGGGCCGCGCGGCACAAGTGCTTCTTCTCTTTTGCACAAAACCAGAAGAGGCTCGTCAAGACGGAGAAAGGCCGATTATAAAGCGCCATGGCCCTTTCGTCTCTGCGATGGGATGTGGCCCCTCGGTCCCGTCTCCAGGACTTGGCATGCATCTCTAAACATTTCGTCTCCCATCTTCCGTCTCTTCTCCCCATTATCATCTATACGTCTCGGTCGTCTAAGTCGTACGACATCTTGCCTTCCGCTTGGCCCTTTCCCTTTGCGGCATATATCATCTGTCCGTCCAAACGGCTGCCAAAATCTCACGGACAGACGTACACACGCATGCACACGCAGCCATTACACGGACCGTGAGCGTTGCTGTCTGCCGTGACCAACCCTGACGCAGATCGATCCAAGGGATTGCCCTTCATCTGCTGTTTATATATATCATCCCCAATCTACTTTGACATACCCGACTGTCTGGTTCGGCATCAACACACATCTGTGGACTGCAGCTTCACAATATCGGGCCAAACACAACGCAGACGCACACACACCCACTACATCTGACACATTCGACACGCTCAACAGACGGACATCACCTTGAGTAAAGTTCTTCTCAAGTACGGCCAGAACGAAGGACAGGATGAAGACTAGCCAGATCGCTGCCTTCCTGGCTCCTGCGGCCTTGGCCAACGCCGAGTGGTGGGGAGGAGCCCCTGGTTGTGCTGTAAGTCAAAATCCCCACCCGCCGTCACAGTGTCAACACGATGTACAACACACTGTACACCTTACGCCTGGGAGACATAATATGAAAGAGGCTAACGAGAGACACACATAAAACCTACAGGCAGGGTGCATGGTCTCATACTGGAACAACCCGACCAACTGGCCCTCGGCGACGGCATACTGCGCCTCGGCGACGCCCGCCGTCGCCAGCTGCATCTCGTCCTCTTGCACGGCGACGCCCACAGCCTGGTCCTCCTACTCGTCCCTGTCCTCCTCCCTCTGCTCTCAGTGGTCCTCGTGCACGGCCTCGGGGGCGAGCGCGGTGCGGACCATCACGGCGACGCGGGACACGTGGGGTGGCGGTTGGTGGGACAGCTCGTCAGACAAGTGGAAGAGCGCGGGCGACGCGTGGAAGAGCGCTGGCGACGAGTGGAAGAACGCGGGCAACAACTGGAGGAGGGCGGGCGGCGGCGCTGCCATCCCTCCTAACAACAACAACAACAACATGGAGAGGCGCGGGGCCAAGACGCTGACCTCGGGCCAGGTGTACACGGTGACGGGCTGCGACTGGAACGACGGCTACTGGGGCGGTTGGGGCTGGGGCAACGGGAACGGCGGCCCTTGGGGCTGGGGCAACGGCTGGACGGCCAGGTCCACGGCCACCTCGACCGTCACCCGCACCTTCACCAGCAACGGCGTCGTCGTCACCACCACGGGCGCCGTCACCATCGGCGTCGCACAGAGCGGCTCCGTCACCACCACGGGCACCATGGGGCTCGCGCAGGCCCAGGCCACGGGCGGCAGCGACGCCGGGAGGAACGCGGCCAACGGGGTCAAGGTCATGGGCGCCGTGCTTGGCGGTGTCGTTGGCGTTGCTGCTCTGTTGTGAAGTGGGGGGGGGGGGG
>PYSP01000249.1:47036-57427 GCA_003049395.1 Pseudohalonectria lignicola
GGGGGGGGGGGGGGTTTCTCTCTCCATTTGACTATTCTTCTTTTTCTTCTTTTTTCCCACTTTCTCTCCCTCTGTTTATTTCTTCTGTTCCCCCTTTTTATGTTTCATGGCTGCCGGCGTCATTATTCGGCTCTTGATTATTTCTCGAGATTGGGAATCGAGGCAATTTCTTTCCTTATAGCTCATCACGTAGGAGGATGATTGGAAGCCATCAGAGTTACGTGCATCGATGGGATAGATGGGTGCATATGGGGAAACGCTCATGTAACGCATTTTCTACTTCTTTCATACCCGGAATCAAAAAGGGTTATTCTTTATGGCAGCAGTTTATACGGAACCACTTTTTTCTTCTGTTTTTATTTCCTATTGAAGCAGGATCTTGACAGTCTACCATGTGCTGCTGTGCTGTGCTGTTCCTCTACCTACCTTGGGTACCTTGGACTGACGCTTGGGTATCAGGCTGGATCCATCTCAACATTATTCAAAATTGATGCTTGATATCCAAGTTCGAGTAGCAAGAATAGAAACATCAAATCCTCCACCTCAGAACACAATCCAAGGCTTCCACCCGACGATGTGAGCCTTGGCCGCCACGAAGGCCACCAGCGACGCACAATAGACCAAGCCGGTGAATAGTATCAAACCCCAGTACTGACCCCCGCAGGCGGCGATGATGTTGCCCCCTATGGGCAGGCCGACGAGGCAGGCCAGGCTGGCGACGGTGTAGCAGGTTGAGTAGTACCGCCCGTACTCCTGCGTCTTGCAGAGGCGGCCGATGCAGACGGGCGCGAGGCTGATGTTGGTCCCGCTCGCGAAGCCGAACAGGACGGCGAAGACGACGAGGCCGGCCGTGGTCTGGCCCGCGGGCAGCCACACCGCGAGGCAGGCGACGATGGACTGGACGACGGCCAGGATGTTTGCGTTTGACGGGCCGATGATGTCGGCCCACCAGCCCGGCAGCGCGCGCCCGACCACGGACGCGGCGTTGAGCACCGTCAGCACCTGGAAGCTGAAGCCCTCGCCGAGGCCCGCGGACCGGGCGTAGAGCGATATGTAGCCCAGCGGGATGAAGAGGGCGAACTCCATGAGGAAGATGCCCAGCGTCGTGAGGGCGAATGCCCGGCTCCGGAGGATGCGCCAGTCCGGGTGGGCGCTGGCCCCCCCCGCAGGAGGGAGGCGGCTCCGGATCAGCAGGTTCGACCCCGCCGCCAGGAGCACGCACACCAGGCCCAGGGCGCGCACGGCCCAGGCCCAGCCGACGCGCGGGATCAGCGCCTGCAGCAGCAGCGGGAAGGCCACGCCGCCCACGCCGCCGCCCGTCGAGGCCACCCCCGTGGCCAGGCCCCGCCTGCGCCGGAAGAAGTGCCCTATCGCGGCTATGGACGGGGTGAAGAGCAGGGCCGTGGCGAGGCCGTTTGTGAGGCCGAAGGCGAGCATGAAGTGCCAGTATTCTATTTTATGATAAATAAGTTTTTGGGGGGTTTTTTTTCCTTAAAGAAATTGGCGGCGATATGGATAGGAGATGATGCTGTTAGGGGCCGGTCCATCGCCCCGGATCCTGTCCGACTTCCGGAAGGAAACGGGAGGGAGAAGGAAGGAAGTGAGGAGGGGCGGAAGGGTAAGGAGGAAAAAAGAGTACACATACCAGTGCAAATGCTGACAACCATGGTCCCCACAGCGAGCAGCACCGTGCCGGACAGGATGAGCCAGCGGGGCCCGTACTTGTCGAAGATGGGGCCGATGTAGATGCCCAGGAAGAAGGCCAAGAACGTGTAAAGAGAGAAGATCCACCCTATCGTGCCTTCCGAGTACGAGGACAGCTGGTGCTCCGAGACGTAGGACTGGAACGTCGCGATCGTGTTCATCAGGCCCAGCGACGACACGAGGGCCATCCAGGAGCCCAGGACCACGAGCCAGGCGCGCAGACCGCCCTCTGGATACTCGTTGCCGTCGCCGTCGCCGCTGTCGTCGTCGTCGTCGTCGTCGGCGTTGCCGTCCTCGGCTCCTGCATCCGAGCCGGACCCCGGAGCCGGAGCCGGAGCCGAAGTTGACTTGCTGTCGGGCCGGCCAGGGGCTGAGGAGGCGGCGGCAGCGGAGGCCGAAGCCGTGGCTCGCGGATTGTGCCCACTGTCCTCCACGACGAAGAGCTCCGGGTTGAGGTTCAGGCGCGCATGGTTATGTTTATGCTTCTGTTCGTCTTGGTGATGATGTTGATGCTCGAGTTGGTCATGTTGTTTGCCCTCTGCTCCGGGCCTGCTGTCCTTCTCCTTTTCGTTCTCCTTCGCATTCTCTGTGCAGATCGCAGTAGTGGTGTCCCGGTTAGTGTGGCTGTCGGCTCCGCTCAGGGCAACCGGCTCGGCTTTCTCTCGGGCCGTCATCATCCCAGCTACTTCGCCAGTTTTGAGGAGAGCACCATCCCATCATACATCTGCTACTAGTTGAGTTTGTGGATACTGGGGATCATGGCCATTTTATGTGTTGGGAATCCTGCCCCTGTTTGCTCGATTCTCGGATATCAGTGGCCCACCAACCCGCGCCCTATGACACACACATACAAACTGTGGGAATGGACTAATACACTGCAGGCAGGTAGCACGCTTGCTCGCCCCCCCGTTGTCGGAAGAGGGGTAAAATGTGAGGAGGTTCGGAGGGCGGCAGATGACGAAAAGAAGACTAGAGACTTTTTCTCTTTTCTCTTTTTTTCTTTCTTTTTTTCCTTCTCTTCTTGTCATCTCCTCTTTTCTTCTCTTCTATTAGTCAAAATGTGATCCTGAGCCCCATGCCCCCTCCACCTCCCATGGAGACCCGGCTCTGCTGCAGGCATTGCCGGAGAAGGTGGGTACTTTAGACTGCTCGGTTCCCCGGTTCCAGTCTTCCAAACACCACAGCCAAAGCCGCTCATGATATTACGCTGCAGAATGTTAATGCGGTGCTGTGACTCCAAGGGGAGGGGGTATCTGATCGGCACTGATTATCAGTAGCACGCCTTTTTCAGGCTAGGTACCATGCTGCAGGAAGTTCCTCGAGGGCTGCCGCCGCTGCAACGTAAGATCAGCCTTGTTACTGAACGAGCGCTTACCTGGAAGCCGATACTGCTGCGAGAGTCGCAATAAATGAGTGTGGTTATTGCTGGGAGATGTGCGCGCATGCAAGCTTCATACGCTTGATTTATTGACAAGAAGCTATCCTGCTGCAAAGGCTTCATCACCGTGGGAGATGTGATGTGATCAGCTTAAAAGGTGCTCGACAAGCGGCTCTTTGTCTTCTCCTCGAACGGCATATAGTTCCTGATGCATGTGATGCATGCTGCTCAATGCCTGCCGGATGCATGTCCTCAAGCAAGGGAGACATGTGGTGCACAGTAATTTACCACCCCCTTGCATCATCATCAGCGGCCAACCAAAATTTTCCCATTTCGGGTTGCCTCGTCCACCCCGCCCGCTCAAACGGATAAAACAGATTGACAGCGGGAGCGCAAGTCGCCGACTGGCGATGGCACGGACCAGACCGAAGCCCGCTCAGCTCCGAAGCTCACCCGAGGTCACCCTCGGTAGAAACCTATTGGGCGGGAGGCGCCGAGGTGGCCGTAATCACATGTTCATCGAGTCCGTCAGTCCTGGTTGCACGGTATTCACAATGAAACGGTGTTGCCAGCGTCGTAGACAAATCGGAAAGGGCCACCCCGACAGCGTAATGGGGCAAATCCACGTCCCATGGTGAGGATTGGCCGGCTTAATGTTGTTCCAAGCATCACCTTGAGCTCTCCACTCAGGCCTTCCTCTTAATCGTCATCGTCATCATCGGCCTCCTCGAGCGTCACTTTGCGGGGAGCCTGTTCCTTGGCAGCTTTCGCCGTCGTGTTCAAGTACCCTTCCCTCTCGAGACGGTCGGCCTCCTCCGGCTCTATCAGCCCGCCCTCGCCCTTCCCCTTGGCCAGCTTCGTGCGGACCGCGGCGGGGACGAAGGCGCTGGCCGCCTCCTTGACCAGGTCCCGCACTATGGGTTTCGCCTCGTACACGAGCTTCGGCTCAGCTGCCGCGGGCTGGGGCGCGGGGCGCCTCCTCTCTTGTCTCCTGCTGTCGTCCTTGTTGGCCTTGTTGCTGGCGTTGCCCTCACCATCCATGCCGCTGTCGATGTGACCCATGGGCCGCCTGTTGTTGGCAAGCGGTTCTAGGTTTGCGTTTGTGCCGCCTCCCCTGCCACCATCATCGCCGTGACCACCTCCACGCCCGCCGCCACCGCCGCCGCGCCTTGCCCTTCGCCGCGCCCACCACCTGTCCATGACCTCCCTGGGTATCGGCGGCGGCGTGTCGCGCGGCATGGGTATGCTCTTCACGTCTTCGGGCACCTCATCGCTGTCGCTATCGGTGGAGGCGTCATCCCTACCCCTCCTCCTCTTGCCCAGGACGCCGCCGCCGCCGCGACCCCCTCGGTCTCCACCTTCACGTGGAGGTCCCCGCCTCTCATGGAAGACGGGTGCGCTATCGCCAAGTGCCTCGCGCGCCTTGGTAACCGCCTTGAGCTCCTTCTCTAGGCCCTCCAGCACCTGCTCCTCGTGCCGCGTGAGCTTGCCGCCTCCCGATGCGATCGCCTTGAGGTCGTCGATCTGCCGCTTGATGCCTTCTGGGTTGCGCTTCGCTAGTCTCTCGTTCCGCTTTGCTTGCACTTCGGCCTTGCCTAGGGGTGGTAGAAGTAGAAAAGTTAGACGTTAGCTTCTCCATTTATGTCATTCCTCTTTGTCTTTGCTCCTTCATCTTTCTGCGACTGGAACACCAAGAGAAGCTTGCAAAGAGCTCTTAGGGGTTACCCTTTTTAATGGCTTTTGCTTTCTCAGCTTTCCGCTGGGCTTGCACGGGGTTGACGCCGCGTTCTTTCGGCATTATGGACGCCGTGACAGCAAGAATTTGAGGATCTATACTATGTAGGAAAGAAACCGTCTGACTGAAAGCTATTTGTCTCGCTGTTTTGCACCGGAGGCGATCCTCTTTTTAGGGGATGAAGATGGATGAATCGAGCCAGAGACACACCTAAATGTCGGATATCTTATCAGCACGTGCTCTTCCCCACGCTTTCGGAGTTTAGTCAAGACCTGACACGTGACAAAGTGGCCTGGGTTGGCGACAGAGGGCTTCGTACCCCAATAGGTGACCAACCCCACTGCTCTATTTTGACCTGTCCACTATCGCCGATCGCATTTCGAGCACGACAGACCGCCCACCACGACAACCCGAGCAGATCTCCATCGACAACATCACACATTCTCGTCGACGCTCTAGCAATCATTAAAAATGGGAAAGGTTCACGGATCACTCGCCCGTGCCGGAAAGGTGCGGTCGCAGACACCCAAGGTTGAGAAGTGAGTTCCACCACATGCGATTTGAAATCGAAGTTGCCCTCCTCATTCTAACCTGTCACTTTCGATCGTTTTTAGGCAAGGTACGATATTCCGGAGACAGACGAACCGTCCCGCGCCGACTCGAAGGGGACGACCAAGCAGGAGCACAGAGATCTCGAACTAGAGACCGGGATGCTAACATATCCTATGAACCCCTCGTCGTAGAGAAGAAGAAGACACCCAAGGGCGTGAGTGCCTATCATCCCTATAGCGACGAGATGGGGAATTCCTACCGGATGCTAACTCAACTTTCTTTGCTCGGAAACAGCGCGCGAAGAAGCGCCTCACATACACCCGCCGTTTCGTTAACGTCACCCTGACGGGCGGCAAGCGCAAGGTACGACTGGACGGGCCCTCCGCAAAGATTAAGGCAGCGCCGGACACACACTGTGGAGATGCGCAGTTTAGCTACTCCCGATGTGAGACCGGCGAAGCCTGTTGAATATTGTTTAACTGACAGCATATTCTCCCTTAGATGAACCCCAACCCGACCACGTAAACTCGACTCGTCCATTATGTTGCGGTTTGGAGCTTAGCCGGGGAGGGAACAATACTCGTCATGATGCCCTAGTGATGCCATCACGATGGATGAGGAGGGGAAGACTATCGCATGAGCACAATCTTGCCCTCTTGCTGGCTTTGTATGGGAGAAGGAACCTGGGATGCAAATTCTGCATTTTTATTCGTGTCATTGGTTGCGGCTCTACTGTGGAAAAGGGTTCGCGGCACAGGGAAAGGAACCCGAGGACGCCTCTGATTCGGACGCCCGGGAAATATAGGGGAAAATCATATCGAGACATTTGTTCTTCCCCCATAACTTGCATAGGCACCTACCTATCTTTTGTACGAGACCAACATGCAGTACGAGACTGAACGTCTCAGGTTGCCTTGCCTGTGAGAGATGACTGATACAAGCTTTGTTTTGGGGGGGGGAGGGGGGAGAACCCCTTTGAGGGTCGGAACCGGGGGTCAACCGTCCGTACATCTTGACTCACGATCACTTATGACACCAACGGGCAATGGCAGCCAAGAGTTGAGCATCAGCGTATCTAAGTTCGTTTCGGCATGCAGACACAACCCGTACAACAATCTCGTCTACCTCTGCTCCTCCCCGTTGCCTTTTGTTCTCTGCCCGTCGTGATGTCACCACAGACGAGAGATATCAGGCCATCCACGTAAAGTCTGCTCTCCCAAAAGCCCCCTTTCCTGTCTCCCCCACACAATTTCTCCGGGGTATCTCTCCTCTAATCCTTCCTCAGAACGAAGGCCAGCCTGTCTACCTAGACCTCTGCTCCCTGGACCATGCCTCCAAAGATATCAGCCATCATTTCTCTCGAGCAAAACGAATAGGGCGCATTTCCCAAAGGTGGGTGTGTAAATCAGTAAGCCACAATACGCCCTCCACTAAAAGCAAACTCAGACGAGAGAGAAAATGAAACCTGGAGGATATCGGGGCCTTGTACGGCAGAAACACATCGCTCCATTGGCTCTCTCTTTCCCACACAGACACATTCTCTCTCCCCGTCCCTCCTCCTAGCACTAATATCCTATCCGTCCCTACCCCGTTCCCCTGTCTAAACCGGTGAAGCCAGACGAAAGCCGCGGCAGACCATAGCCGCCCCTCCCACACTCCTGTACTCATGTTGCGCTCCCACAAACGGTTAAAAATGATCGCAAAAGAAGAAACGTCAAAGAATTGGCTACTGGGAAAATGAATAACGCATGTCGTCGTAAAAACCGGGGAAACGGCAATATGAATGTTGTGTCTTTGTGGCGTCATGCATGCATGGGGGCGGAAGAAGCATTCCATGGACGGGTAGGGGGTTGAAGCTCTGCGCCAGATCGCACAATGGGCAATCTAGATTGGGTGATGGGCCTCACCTCGCCAACCGGCCCCTGTGGAAGAAATCAATACGATGAAATATGGGTTTCAAATGCGGGTTCCTCCGTATATTAAGTCAATCGACCAACGCAAACGACAAGGAGACGATGCGCGCGACAGAGATATAAAGCAGAAACCTCCCATGGATTGTTGGCGAACTGAAATGGCCTGGTATCAAGAGAGATGTAGTAGAGTAGGAGGTCGTATGGCGAAGATAGAACAAGGAAAAAGGAGAGAAAGAAAAGAAAGGAACATAAATAAAAATAAAGGGCGACCTATACATAAACATAGAGACATTGGCGAAACAGTTGACAGGTAAACGCCCAAATCCCCATACCGTATGTCGTGTGGTGAACGTGTAGTGGTAGGTATCTCTCGGGACTCATGAGCGTAGAGGACAGAGCAGGCAAGGGAGAAAGGGGCCGTGGCCCTGAAATAGAGGAACGAGCAGTCAGAGACAAAGTCGATCCCTCCGTGCGAAACCAAGTCCGCTGTCCGCCCGTCCTTCCCCCTTGGAAAAAAAACATAGAGTGAAACAGAGCAGGTAATTGTTCGAATGGTGGCGCTCGAACAGTATGTATAGATGTTGTATGTATGTTTGTGGTGGTGGGTCGTTCGAGCCTCTCAGAAACGTGTCGACCAAGGCTTGGGATGGATGGTGCATGTCGTAGGCGGGCACTGCTAATTAAGAAGACGGGCGGGGAAAAGGATGATCCTTCTTGCTTCTATAACATCGTCCACGCACCCCTGGATGGTGGAGCAAGTCCAAAACGAGGAAGAAGAAGAAAAAATGACAGTCGGAAGAGCGGGCAAGGTGAGTCGTGTTGGCAAGAGGAGAGAGGGGAAATAGAGATGAAAAGAGTAGGGGGAAAAGCCACCAGCCAAGGCTTTCCTTTTCCCAGTCTCTCACTCTTCACAGACTCATAGTAAGCCATTCCCACTCCTGCGGCCCAGCACCGGTCGCGCCGCCGGGAGTCATCATGCCGGCCGAGCCGGGACCGCCGGGCAGGCCCATCATGCCGCCAGGACCCCCCATCATCGGGCGCGACGTCTGCATGCCGAAGCCGTTGGTAGTGGTCAGGCCGAGGCTGGCGGCCCCGTTCTGGAGGCCGGCCATGCCGCCGCCGCCGCCACTGCTGGAGCCCAGGGAGAGCGCCGCCTCGTTGGAGCCCGTCGAGTTCTCGGGGCTGTCGACGTCCATCGCGCCCGAAGCCTCGTTGCTGCTGCTGTTGTTGTTGCTGTCCCGGTCCCGGTCCCTGTCTCTGTTGATGCTGCCGCCGCTTCCGGCAGTGTTGGCGCTGCTGGTGTTGTTGTTGCTGTTGTTGCCACCGGAGGCGCCGAAGTTGTTGCCCGCGGCGGCCCCCTTGCTGTGCCTACGCTGCCGCTTCGAGGCCATGGTCACGCTCCTGGGCAGGGCGGCCGCGCCGGGGCCCGGGGCGTTCTTGGGCGGGGCGGCCGCGATGGCCACGACGCCCTTGCCGCCAACGGCCCCGCTCGCCGAGCCCGTGTAGCTGTTGGGCGTGCTCCCCGCCGTGTTGCCGCCGGAGGACGGGCTCTCGCTCTCGTTGGCGCTCCCGGCCCTGATCTGCTGCTGGGCAGGCGGCGTCGTGGCCTGTAGGGTCGCCGCGCTCGACGAGATGGCCAGCGTCGAGTTCTTCCTCGTGTTCGTGCCCGACGTGTTCACCGAGGCGTTGACGCCCGCGTTCTTCTTGGAGCGGGTGCTGGTGCCGCCTACGGGCAGGCTCGAGCCGGAGCCGCGGTTCCGCTTCTTGATTACGTCCGTCTTCAAGCTAAGAGGCCGAACGACACCGTGAAGCTTCAGGAACAGGCCACAGGCATTGCAGAGCGGCTGTCCCTCTGGGTTCCGACGCCACAGAGGGGTCGTCTGCGTGAAGCAGTTGGTACACGTCGTCGGGGCTGCAGCTTCCGCCTGACTTCCCGACGCGTTCTGCAGGTTCGTGCTAGAGCCATGCTTAGAGCCGGGAGGCGGCGATGAAGGGCGGCTGTGGACAACCGAGGAGTATCCCGAGGCCTGCCCAAGCAGATCCGCAGGGGGTGAGTTGGGGTTGGACTGGGCAAGATGGTCGAATGGGTTCCCCGCACGGGCGACGGATGGAGTTGACGCCGTCCTGGGGACCTTCCGGCGGCCGTCCGCCCGTCCCCCGAGTAGTTGGGACTGCGACCTGCCGAGGCTGCCGCCCTCCCACTCACCATTGACATCCACAAAGTCGGTCGTTGTTCCTCCAATCGTCACCTGCTTGCGAGGCGGGCCGCCAGGGTATCTCGCCGCGCGTGTGCTGAAGTTCCCAGGCAACGTGGCATCCCAGCCCATGGTGTTGCCGAAGTCCAGACCCGACGTGTCCTCTGGGGAGAAGTCGGCTGGCATTGACAGATTTCTGTCCGCAAACGCGCCGCCATCCTCGTCCTCACCATCCGAGTCTGCACCAAAGTTGAACATGCTGCTCTCCTGCATCAGGCCGATGCCTGGCGACCGTGCCGGATGTTCCGACTGGAAGACCTGGGTAGGATCAATGTGGCCAAAGGAGCTCTGCGCCGCGTACGATGAGACTGGGTCACCTCCCGCTGTGGAGGCGGGGAACATGCCGCCCCCATTTGCATTGTATGAGAAATGGGTCTGCATAGCGGCAGCCGGTGCCTGTCTAAATGCCTGTGCCCGCGGGCCGAAGAAGAAACCGTCCGTCTCGTTCAGAGGGTGCGGCGTGGACACCGCAGACTGGAAGGCCGATCCCGTAGGGGAGTAGAAATCACCCGGGGCCATAGAGCTGGGAGGCATCGCGGCGGGAGCAGTGTACATTTGGGAGAAGGCACCATGGGTTACCATCGGTGAGCCCGACGGTGAGAAGGAGAAGTTCGGCTGGAAAGGGCCAGCCGACGTGATGATTTGGTCTTGGTCCATGTTAAACGTGTCAAGCTGGAAGGGGAGGCCATGGTTACCCATGGGCTGAGCCATGCTGCTGGGCGGCTGGTTAGGGTTGTCCAGGGAATAGTCGTTGAGGTCTCCATCGACCTCAAAGTCGTTGGCCAAGGAGCCCGTGTTGACCGCCAGGACATGGGGGGAGAAATCCGCAGGACGCTTTCGGGTCTGGGGGGGGG
>PYSP01000025.1:0-212050 GCA_003049395.1 Pseudohalonectria lignicola
GCGGACGAGCAGGCGGCTGGGGGGAGAAGGAGGAGGCGGGAGCCCTGCGGGGAGGGCCGCCACCGCGCCGTCCAATACCGCTACTCGGACGAGAGGGGGGAGCGGCGGCGGGAGTGGGCGTGGCGGCAGGTCGGCCTCGAGGAGGCCTCCAGGCGGCGGCTGGGCCGCGTCCTCGGGCGGCCCTGGGAGGGCGACCACCAGGACTTCCTCCGCGAGCTGGCCCGGCGGGCGCTGCTCGGCGGCGACGGCGACGGCGGCAGCAGCGGCGGCGGCTCGGTCGGGCGGACGATGGTGCTGTGGGAGGATCCCGGCCGCGGCGACGGCGGCTACTCGAGTGGGAGCGGGCGCGGCGGGCAAGGGGGTGGGAGGATACTTGGTAATGGGCCGTATTCATGACGGATGGACGGTTATACGTTGGCCTTTTGTTTTTGTCTTTTTAGAGTAGGGGTTCAGAGAAGAGAAGCTTCAGGGTGGGGAGACTTCACCCTATGTAAGATATTGTTGTATTTGTTGTGTGCGCTGTGCAAGTTGGGTGGTTAGACATGGGTAAGCCTTTTGTTGGTGCGAATATCACTTCGAAAGCGTTCTCGATCACGTTCTTCATCCACGAATCTCAAGAAGGAAATAAGGAGAGAGAACCTGCCCACGATTCTTAAACACCACTGCTTGCACCTGAAGAGAAAGTCGTCAGGGTCGAAGGAAGTGAGACCTCAGTCAAATTGGTAAAACAATCCACCCGAAATGGTCAGCAAAAACAAACCAACAATGACCCCGGCCCGCACCATTCCAGTGGCTAGCCAGTCACCAAATAACCGCGTTCCCCGAAGATGCCACGGACAGAGCAGTACCGTATCGTACAAAACAGGTCAAGCCTATATCGTATTCTCTTTTTTTATATTTAGTTTTCGAGTTTTGTTTGAATTCCTCCATCTATAAAAAAATGAAGAAACAAAATCTCCACCAAGCTCTAAGCCTTGGAAGAGAGGAGGGGTGGGGCTTCTCGCTCCCGAAAGAAGATGCACAGCAGAAGAAGGTAATTTTTCATCATGTCCCAAGAAAAGAAAGATGTTCATCATACAGAGAATGAAATGAGAATGCCAGATATAAAGAAAAATACCTTCTGTCTCTCATCTGCTTTGCAGCTTACATTGTTCAGAGAGGTTAAAGAAGAAAAAATGCGGTCTCCCCCCTCCTCTCATCTAAAAGAGCCTACCCCGGCGAGTAGCGCCGGTGGGCTTGGGCCCACGGCCCTTTCCGTTCTTGCGGGTGCCGGTCGGGCGAGTGCCGTTGCCCGAGAAGATGGCGGCGCCGGTGCCCGTGGGCGACAGGGTGGGGAGGGTGCTGGACGACGAGGTGATGGTGACGGTGGCGTCGTTCTCGGCGTCACAGGCCTCGTCGTCGTCCTCGTCGTCGTCGGCGGCGTCGGTGGCCGAGCCGTTGGGGGCGGTGGTGGTGGCCGAGCCGTTGCCGTTGCCGTTGCCATTGCCGTTGCCGCCGGCAGTGACAGTCGCCGTGACGGTGACGGTGGCGGCGGCCTCGGTGACAGTGACGGTGACGGGCTCGCAGACCTCGCCGTTGCCGGAGCCATTGCCATTGCCGGAGCCGTTACCGGAGCCAGTGTTGGTGGGCTTCTTGATGGTCACGGTGCGAGTGCCGATGGAGGTGGCGCTCTTGGTGGTGGTGACATCAGACCCGGAACCATTGCCGGAGCCGGAGCCGGAGCCGGAGCCGCCGTCCTGGCCGTTGGAGGAGACGGACGTGACGACCACGTCAGTCGAGGTCGACTCAATGGTACCGACGACGGTGGTGGTGATGACGCGCTCGGTGCCGACGCCGTTGCCGCCCAGGGTGATGGTCACCTCCTTGGCCGTGGTGATGGTGACCACCTTCTCGACCGTGAGGGTGGTGGCGTGGCCGCCCGCCCCGGTGGAGACGGGCAGGGTGGCAGAGGTCGTCGTCGGCGCCAGGATGCTGGTGTCGGTGGCGGTGGTCGAGGCGTGGGCCACCACGCTGGACGAGATGGACGAGGCCTCCGAGACGGGGCACACCACCTCGGTCAGGACGACGGTGTCGGTGACCAGGACGGTCGAGAAGGCGCCCGTGGGCAGGGACGAGATGGCATCGGTGTTGCTGGCCGCCGGGCAGTTGGTCACCGTCGGGGCGCACGAGATGACGGTGTGCACCGAGGTCGTCTTGATGGTCAGGGTGGTCAGCTGGGCACCGGAACCCCCCGTGCTCGTGGCCGCAGCGGTCCCCGTCCCCGTCCCCGTGCCGACGGCAGTGTCCGCGCTGGTGACAGCCTCAGTCGAGTTCTGGCGGCGGAAATTGCGGAAGTTGACGTGGGGGTGCTTGTGATGGGAGTAGGCCGTGGTGGCGGCCGTGAAGAGGCCCAGGATAGTGACAGCCTTCATCTTGGTGATTTGTGATGGTGATGTAGGATAGATAGGTAGGTTATGTATTGCGAGTTTCGGCGAGTGTGGCTCCTCAGGATTCTTCTGTTCTTTCGCTAGTTTCGATCCTTGTGGCTCTCGAAGTGGTGGATCTCCAGCAAGTGTCACACGGACGATGCAGTTCAAGTGAATGAAGGCGGTTTGTGTTGGTAAGTTCGTTCAAAAAATGAGGGAAAGTCTATTCCACAAAAAAGGGCGGGCAGACGCAGTTGCTCAGCGTTGTTGAAAAAGAGTGTATACACAGTTGGTAAGGAACGCAAGAAGAGAAAGCTGCTTTGGAATTGCAGGAATGGACACACAAAAAAAGAATGAATGGGCCTGAACGACACCGTCTTGGAGATGGAAGAAGACCTTGGAAAGGAGGGTGAGGAGGGGAAAGAAGAAGGGGGGGAGAAGGCGTCTCGACCGAGGCGGGTGATGCCAGCCTTTTGTTCACCTACAGCATCCATACCTAGTAGGGCTTCCCCTTGGCTTCCACTTGGCAGCCCGCCTTGCCCACCAGTCCACCTCAGAGATGGACGAGTCAAGGCCCCTCCCAATCACCGATGGTCCCAGGTGCTGCCACCCTTGTGCCCTTGCTTGCCATGCCATGCGAGAAGCCCATTGCAAGCCTTCGAGTATGGCTGTTGTGGGCTGTGGCTCTCTCACCATGGACTTTTTGTCCGGAATTCATGGGCATCCTGGAAGCCTGGAATCCTGGAACCAGGGGGGAAAAGAAGAGAAGACGGACGAAGGCTGATGAAGGGCCCTGTCGTCTGGGATATTTGTTTGGGGCACAGTGACAAGGTCCTGGGAAGGCCGGAAGCCCCTTCCATGCTCTTCACAATCTGTCTGTCGTCCTGTCGCGTCACCCTGGCAGCTCTGGTGCGAGACCACAAGAGTCCACGACGACAAGCACGACTCCTTCCATGACTCTTCCTCACTCTTGATCCCTGGGACTCCTGGGAGTGGGCGACTGCTGGAGCAAGAAGTGCCAGGAAAGTGCCGCTGCCAGGGGTCACGGCGGTGGCTTGGATGGGAGGCCAAGGTTCAAGGAGAGCCCTTTAATCAATCCAGGACCGATCAGTCCCCACCTCAGGGCGGGAGTACGGGAGTACCTGCCAAGAATTCCTCGTTACGGACCTGCGGGTAGTGGTGTGGGACTAGTGCGGAACTGGTGAGGAGCCTCTTCTTGGGAGAGAGCCCTGGAGGCGGCGTGCGTGAGAAGGCCCGGGTGCGTGAGCTTGAGCAAAAAAAGCATGAGCAATTTCTGCTTTCAAGACGCGAGTGTCGGTGATGGATGATTGTTCAGAGAAGTCAGTGTCAGCAGAATTCGACAGGGGTTCCATGCTAGAAGCCTAGGATTACCAAAGGGTGGATGCAGGTACGCACAACCTGAGACGCCGGTGTCAGCCAATCAAGTCTCCCCACACACCATTCTGGGTTAAGGGGCTCTGATCGGTGTGGTCACATTCTTTGGCCTGTTCCTCCCGATTTTGAGTGTTGTGCAATCATCAAGAAGCCACTCAAGGGAGCCTCACGGTGACATGGTTCCAGTGAGTGCAAAAAATAGGGGGCTCGCATGAAGATCCCCCTCGGAAAGGCGGCAGCGGAGCCAGTTATTTGTGCCTCAGCACTTTGTGCCATCTTGTCATCTCGCACACGGCGGGACTCGCATCTCTATCCGCAGTACGGCGGCGTGAGATCTTTCAAAGACCCGACTTTCCCTCACATCTATTCTGTACTACGCGCATCTCTTTTCTTAGATCTGATGGACAGTTTCGCAGCGTGAGCAAGTTTGTCCATTCGTCCACGGCCTTCTCCCCCGAAATGAACCAAACGCCTCTCCCCTTCCCTGAGTAGGTAATGAGTACGGAGTGGTAATCCGTAGTACTCTGCGTACCATAGTGGTTGAGCTTCTTATTTTGCGCTGTTGTCTACAGATCCACAGCAACAGCACACAACACAGGGCATGCTTGCCCCGACAAAGGAATGTTCCGTTTCTCAGCGCAGCCGTTCATTTGCCCGACGACGGACGAGCAGGACAGGCCCTTGCACCGAGACTGGAATAACCATAAAATCCAGACGAGCTCATCAGTGATCTTCGCCAGGAACGGCCGTCGGAATTCTAGTTGGTTCTATGATTGCTTGTGTGGGATGCGTGCGATAAATGAGAAGTAGGGACGAACGTCAAAGTTATCCTGTGGTTCCGTCATGCCTTGATCTTCTCTTCTCTGCACCGCCTCTCTGCCCCTTTCTGGCTGCCCTTGGACCCTGGCTCCGCCGTAGTACTCCGTATAGTACTTGGTAGTCGGTAGGAATACCGTGGTTTGCGAAAAGCCTCAGTTCTTTGCCTTTTATGCAGTCCATGGCGATGCAAGCAAGTCTCCAAAGATTGTGCCGAAACCATCATCAATCGACAGTCGACGATAACTCCGATAGCTAGAAGGCGATGTACTAAGGGGCAAGGCAAGGTGTCGATTGACAGACCTGATACAGGCCTGCCCACCATCATTTCTCTTAGATTAAAAACGTATATACATGTCCATAGACATCGCATGTCTCCCCATCACTGACTAGCAACAACCCACCAGTCGTGTCCAAAATATTATCTACCTACTACGAAGGAGAACCTCGAGATGAGTTGTTTGTCCACCTCGCTCACTCGATCTCTTTCAAGCGGATCCATTTGCGTTGATTTCGGCCACGCTCTTGTGGCCTCCAAATTCGGGGATAATGCTCATCCCACGCCAAAAAAAAAAGCCTGGCGGACAGCGAGGTCTGGAGTATGTTCCTGG
This sequence comes from Pseudohalonectria lignicola, assembly GCA_003049395.1. Taxonomy (NCBI): domain Eukaryota; kingdom Fungi; phylum Ascomycota; class Sordariomycetes; order Magnaporthales; family Ophioceraceae; genus Pseudohalonectria; species Pseudohalonectria lignicola. The sequence continues at coordinate 5,228 of PYSP01000025.1, forward strand.
TTTCCAGGTTTCCAGGTGTCCAGGTTTCCAGCCATGAAAGTTCGGACTTTGCCGCGTGTTTTAATTGCCTTCGTACGGAGTTGTCTTCCTGGTTCCTCTGCTTAAAATGATGACACAAGAGAGTGAGGGGTTGATCCCTTGGGTCTGATGACTCTAGGTTGGGTTTGCCCCTTCAGACAAGCAAGCATTGGCGGGCTGAACCACGAAACAGTACGTCCCCAAGTTGGATACAAAGTGCCCTGGTGCCTGTCATGTGAGAAGGGAAATGAGGCCTGTTTTGAATCGAGCGGTTCAGGTCAGGAGTTCCCCTCGTCTTCCCACCACCAACGAATCTCGCCCTCGGAGGGTATTCCACACAAATTATCTTTCAATTTATCTTTTGGGGGGAAAGAGTGTAAGGCGGGAAGCAGAGTGTTTCACCATCAGAGGAACGACCCCTCCACACCGCCCTGATTCGCCAAAACAAGTCCCCGTCGATCCATGCGTAGAGGATCCCCTTGTAAACCTGGGAAAGAGCACCAAAAAGATCGCCATTGTCATCAACTTTATCACCAAGTGTCGTGAAACCATCATCCATGACGAAAATCATCAAGCCCCTCATCTCACTCACCCGCCGGACCCTCTTGCAAAGTCCCAAAGGTCCTTATCGCAAATCAGGCATCACCGATCAGGCACCGCCTCTGCATGTTTTGCTAGACGCCCTGCCACGCCACACCACGCCCATTGATGCGACCAAAAGCCCGCTTCAAGCACTGGACTGTGGGCGTTTGGGATGTGCCTCGGTTGGCCCAAACAAAAACCCCTTGGAAAACTACCTCATCGAGGCTCTGCTCGAGGGATTCAGAACCCGCCAACCTGATACACTCAACCCTACAGAGTAAGGTTATGCTGTTGTACACATGTATCCGTAGTAGTATACTCTGTATACAGATGGAAGTCCGCTGTGGTTTTGGATCATGAGTATCACATCTTAACATGTGCACCGAGGCCACGCGGTTTGTAGAAACCGACCAGATTCCGAAGGCGAGAGTCTTCCCCAAAAGTGAAAGAAGAATAATGCGCCAGCCGTGTTTTTGTCCCCCCAGTTGAATCGGGTATATTGCGTTATAGCTACGTAGACTCCCTCGGCCTCACCGACCTCCCTCGCCAACTCCTCCTGCCCTCCAAATCATCGGAGTGGGCTTCACCAACCCGAACAAACTCACGCTCGTAAGGAACCATTCCGAACGCCTTATTACAATGTGTTTCCCCTCCTGCCCTCCCTCCTTCAGACATTGGGTATGTTGGGAAGCCCGGTTGATGGACAAATTCCCACGAGGTCTCCGGAACCTTTTGTGTATTCCCCCGTTTTTATGTTGAATGCTCCACCCCCTCCCTGATATCCCAAATTTTGAGAACCGCCCCAACCAGCTTATAACACCGGAGACCCTTTAAATGTCATGATGAGAGCAAAATCAATCTAGTGCAGCTCGTTCCCATTTTTTGGTGACATCCATCCATCCATCCTGTTGTGTTACCCCGGGATGGGATAACGAGGAAAAGAACGAAGAAGAAAAACGCCGATGTTGAAATCGTTTCGCCCCGAGCCAGCCCCCCTGGAAGCGGATATAAAAGAATAAAAAAAGGTTGATGAAGAACGCTCGAAGGGAAGACTTGAAAAGGAAATGGAAATTGCGCCTAGTAGAAGAGGAGAAAGAGAGAAAGCATTACTTGGCGTACTTCGCGCGGAAGAACTTGGCGGCGTTGACCATGTTAGTCAGAGCCTCCTTGGTCTCCTTCCACTGGCGCGTCTTGAGACCGCAGTCGGGGTCGATCCAAAGCTGCTCCGGCTTGAGGTACTGCAGCATCTCCTCTATGCGGTCCTTGATCTCCTGCTCGCTTGGGACGCGGGGCGAGTGAATGTCGTACACGCCGGGCCCGATGTGGCGCGGGTAGGCTGAGTCGACAAACACCTTGAGCAGCTTAGCGTCTGACTTGCTGTTCTCAATGGAGAGCACATCGGCGTCCAGCGCTGCGATGGCGTGGAAGAAGTCCTGGAACTCTGAGTAGCAGAAGTGCGAGTGGATCTGGGTCGAGTCCTCGACGCCCACGGTGGAGAGCTTGAACGCCTTGACGGCCCAGTCGAGATAGGCGTCGCGCTCCTTGCCGCTGCGGAGGGGGAGACCCTCGCGCAGGGCGGGCTCGTCGACCTGGATGACGTCGATGCCCGCCTTCTCGAGGTCGACGACCTCGTCGCGCAGGGCAAGAGCAAGTTGCTCGGCCTGGACGGACTGGTGGACGTCGTCCCGGGGGAAAGACCAGCGCAGGCACGTGACAGGGCCCGTCAACATGCCCTTCATGGGCTTATTGGAAACAGAGACGGCGTACTTGGACTCCTTGACCGTCATTGGCGCCGGCCGCGAGATGTCTCCGACGATAATCGGGGGCCGCACGCAACGGGAGCCGTAGCTCTGCACCCAGGCGTGCGTGGTGAAGGCATAGCCGTCCAGCCTCTCGCCGAAGAACTGAACCATGTCGTTCCGCTCCGGCTCGCCGTGGACAAAGACATCCAGACCCAGCTCCTCCTGGATCTTGACGTTCTCCTTGATCTCCTCCTCAATGAACTTGTCGTACTGCTCGGCAGTGATCTCCTTCTTGGTGAGCTTGGACCTCTGGACACGGATGGTCGACGTCTGCGGGAAGGAGCCGATGGTGGTGGTGGGGAACAGGGGTAGGTTCAGCTTGGCTTGCTGCTGGGCGATGCGGACGGGGAACTCGGACTTGCGGTTGTAGTCCGAAGGGACAATCTTGGACTGCCGCTCCTTGACCTTGGGGTCGTTGGTCCGCTTCGACGTCGCGCGGGCCTGCTGTGACTTGGAATTGGACTCCAGCTGCTCACGGACAGACGCAGGGCCATCAGTGACGGCCTTGGCAATGATGGCAACCTCGACGGCCTTCTCCGAGGCGAAGGAGAACCAGTCGGCGATCTCGGGGTCCAGCTTCTTCTCGCTGGCCAGCGTGTGCGGTGTGTGAAGGAGGGAGCTGGACGTAGCGACGATGACGCGCTCCTTGCCGAGCTTCTGGATGGCCTTCTCAACCGTCTCAATGGCTCGCTGGAAGTTGGTCTTCCAAATGTTACGGCCATCAACGACACCGGCAGAGAGAACGGTCTTGGGACCGAGAGCACCAACGACAGTCTCGAGCTGCTCGGGGTTGCGGACAAGGTCGATGTGGACGGCATAGATATCCTTGGGGACGACCTCCAGGTTGTGAACGATATCGCCAAAGTATGTGGCAAAGACCAGCTTGGGGATCTTGTCGCCCAGGCCGGCGAGCCTCTCATATGTGGGCTTGAAGGCAGCCTTGGCCTTGGTCGGCAGGTCGAAGACCAGGACAGGCTCATCAATCTGAACCGTCTCGGCACCAACCTCCTTCAGCTTGGTGAGCAGTTGCTCGTAGACGGGGACGAGCTTCTCCAGCAAGTCAATGGGGTCCACCGATTGGCCACGGTCGGCCTTGGCCAGGTGGAGGAAGGAGACAGGGCCGACCAGGACAGGGCGGGTGACAATGCCAGCCTCCTTGGCCTCGAGGAACTCGACGACGGCCTTGGGCTTCTCCACAAGCTTGAAGGTCTGGTTGTCTTGCAGCGTCGGCTTGACGTAGTGATAGTTGGAGTCAAACCACTTGACCATCTCCAAGCTAGGCACGTCGACGCCATCCTTTTGGTGGCCTCGGCCCATGGCGAAGTATTCATCGACGGGGTTAAGCTTGGAGCTTGAATACCGCTCGGGGACAGCCTGTTCGGCGAATTTCCGTTAGCAACAGAGTTTCGGTCGGAGGTCGGAGTAACAATGACTCGGTACCAAGACTGGAGGGATCTCGGGAGGTCGGGAGATCGGGTAGCCCATTTTCTTCTTTTTTTTCTTTGTGAAAGACTTACTCCGAAGTCCTGAATGTGGGACAAGACCTGGTCGTAGAGAGCAAAATCATTGCTGGGGATGATGTCGACGCCGGCATCCTTCTGGATCTTCCAGTGCGCGAGCCTGAGCCTCTTGGCCTCAGTAAGTAGGTCTGGCTGCGAGATCTTACCACCCCAGTCTAAGTGTGTGAAGCAAAAGAGCTTGTCAGCACAGACCTGTCTGTGGTCCGGACGTTCTTATGTTCCGATTAGCCCACCAGATTAGCAGTGACAAACTTACAAGCTTCCGTGGCCTTCTTCAGGTCACGGTTGACTCCCATGCGGGGGAAACCGAGGATGGAGGACTGAACCATGGTGGGCTGGTTCGTGGTATGAGCAATTAGTTGATTGGGAAGAGAGAAAGGACACCGGAAGGACTGCTTGATGATGCCTGGATTAGCTTAGCCTGTGGGCTGATTGTTGAGAGATTGGGCAAGGAGGGAAGAGAGGAGTAAGAGAAGGAGGAGAGAGAGCTTACAAACAGCTTTCCGTCTGGCGGAAGGGTTTATTAAGGGAGGTGTGACGGCTGCTTCGAGATGGAGCGCGAGGGGGTTGGAGTCGAGGCAAGAAATGAAGGGGGAGGAATGGAAGGGAGGAAAGGAAGGGAGAAGGGGACAGGAAAAAGAAATTGTGGGGAGGAAAAGGGTTCGTCGCCTGCTTCTCCCTCGGACACTTAGTGCTTGGGTGCTAGGTAAAGTGGCAGGTAGCGGTGTGTAAGACACTACGAATATGAGGAGCTCCGATGGTGGGATGTGGGATGGTCTAGCGATAAGGTACGACTTGTGTGACGGAGGACCGTTGAGGACGAAGGGCTCTCCGAAAGCGGGATTGGCGGGGTGGTTTTTTCGGTGGGTTTCCCAGCTGCCCGCACGCCATTTTTTCGTTTCTTTCCTGAATTCTCTCGGTGGGGCAATAGAGGGTCCAATGGCCGAAGATTGAGCACCTCTTGCTCCGTTTGTGGGTAGGTAGTCGATCACATAAATAAGACTCAGGCAGGTACGTATCCGTTAACGGTGGCGCAATTTGTCTCCGAAGGGAGAGCTGGCACTCGGAGGACATCAATTGTGTCCATTCGGACGTTTGAAGTGCATTTGGTTATCAACGTATAAGCAATCACAATGATGCCGTACGGATATTGGATATTGGAGCCTCCCGTCCTTGACACCGACAACCTGGGTTCAATTTGTCCTTGAATCCCGCCGTCCCATGGCCAGACGGCTCGGTTCCGTTACCGTGTGGTCCTACTGGCAGTAGATTGCCATAATACAGCCTTCTATGGCATGCAGGCACACACGAACACACTTCCCGTCCACTCACACAATTCCTCCCCACCCGTCTGTTCGAGATTGAGGTAACCGTGCAAGCCGTGCAAGCCGTGCAAGCCGTGTATCCCCACCATTCTTATTGGGGAAGGTACATGTCCATTCCGCACGGAAGTGTAGTAGTGCATTCTGGTTGAGCACTCCTGTGGCCTAGGCTCAATACCTAAGGCATGCTAAATGAAAACCCCTTGTTTATCCCTTACACCTGACGTGCTGAAATCCCCTCCTTGCTTTGAAAGACCGACAGAGCACACCCAGGCTGGCCAGATGAATGCTTGTGATCCATGAAGTCGTCATTCAGCCAAGCAGAACCTGATCGCACTGCTCAGCATCCAGATGCTTGAGCAGCACTTCTTGGAGCGCGGCCTTGCTGCTAACAATCGCTGGCAGGATCCCGGCAACCTGCAGAAGATTGCCCCTTATGCTCTCCATGTGGCTGCCGATCTGATTTGAGAGTCTGACGAGCTCATGGTCGTCATCATTCAGTTCCTAGAGAGAAAAAAAATAGAATAGAGTCAAAATTAGGTTAGCTCATCAGTAATTGTCACGAAATCCTGTGAAATTGAACCACACAGGGGGGGGGGGCAATTGAGAGGCGAGGAAGGAAGGAAGGGAAGGACGGACCTTGAAAACACCAAGCGATTTTCTCTCCGGCACGACAACCTCTAAGTCCCTAGCCTCATCACCATACCCGACCCACAGGGTACGGTCGTCGCCGCCTCGCTTCCTCACCTCCGGCGCCAGTACATGAGCCGCCTTCGCCCTCTCCCTCCAAGTCCTCGCCTCCGCCCGCGCGTTCGCCTCTAGCATCCGAAGGTGCGCGTATTCATCTTCCAGGAGCCTCTCCTCCTTCTGTATCTCGGCCTTGAGGAGCGAGACAGAGTGGAGCAGAGGGTTGAGCAGCCTCTCCTGCCCCTGCGCCGCGTCGACGGTGCGCTCATAGTTCATCTCAGCCTCGTGGCTGCCGCTAGCATTACTAGCCCCGCCGGCGCCACCGCCTGTGGTAAGCGTAGGAGGCGGGAACGGCATCCCATTCCCCTTCCCCTTCCCATGTCTCTTTGCCAGCTTCGACACAATGATCCTCCCCACGACTTCCAGGGCTGACGCGGCCTGCTCGCGGCGACGGTCGCGGTCACGCAGGCGGTAGAGGACCGGCCGCTGTGCGTCCGACAAGATACCTCGCACGGCGCCGATGGAGGCCTCGTCGAGGGGTGCCCACTTGGCGTTGATGGTCGAGCGGCGGACGATCTGCTCGCGCTCCTGGAGGTGCTGATACTGGGCGTCGAATGTGACGCTCGCGGGCTTGCGCGTCGGGTCCGAGCCTGCTGCTTCTTTTTCCTGTTCCGCGGCAGCCGCTAATTGTTGTGATCGCCTTCGACTGGTCGGTTCCAATTCTGAACCCCGCCGACCTTCTTGGCGGTGATGGTCCTGAGATGACATGTTAGGTCCCGATATCCTTCGACGCCTTTGCGCGACTGTAGTATTATCCTTGGCTATCAGTTCGGTGTCGGTATTTGAGGTCCTTGAAGGACGGCCTACTCGCTTCTTCGGGTGGGTGGAGCTGGTGATCCCTTTATCGGACATCGACGGGCGACCGCGACCTCTCTTCGTATGTTGTTCTGATGCCGACGATGTACTCGGCTGATTCTGGGTTTCGCGAAGAGACAACTCGCTCAGAGACGGCCGGCCACGTTTCCTCTTAGGTACTGTGGCAGCTGCCGGTTCTCCTAATGCCGATGATATAGTCGCCTGATTCTGGGCTTCGCGCACAGACAACTCGTTCAGAGATGGCCGGCCGCGTTTCCTCTTAGGTGCTGTGGCAGCCGCTGATAACGGGGCCAGCTGGTCTCGTCCTTCGCGAGCGGCCTGATCTGCTAGGGATGGGCGGCCAGCTTTTCGTCTCTCGGGGTGGGGCTGATCTGCCGCTGCCCTAGAAAGGAACTCCAGAGGCCCTAAGGGGTTCGGATCGATCGGGGCAGGCCCGCGTTTGGGACGTCGTGCAGCCAATTCAGCAGTCTCTTCCGCCGCGCCACGGTCTGGTGTTTCCCCCTGTTTTATCTCCTCGAGAGATGCGATTGCCTTGGATGGTCGACCCCTCCTCCTTGGCTCCGCTGATTTCGCGGGCTCCTTGTCCACCTCTTCCTCTACAGGCCCTCCCTTCACCGATAGGCGGCGCTTTTGCGGCCGTGACTCTTGTACATAATGATCATCAAGGTGTTTCTTAGCAACGGGTTGCTGCATCGTATGCCTCTGTCTTCGTTTGCTCGACGCGTCGTCCTGTGGCTGTGACGCGTCTGGCGCCTCCCGTTTTCGCTTCTGAGCTCGAGACGTCGGAGCCTGTGAATGGGGTCAGTCCGATTTATAGTCCTTCCGACATAACAGAATAACGGACTTACCATGATTTCAGCGAGCAAGAGAAAATCGATGCATCATCGCTTGGGAGTATGGGCAGGACGTCGCCCCCTCCTTCCTTCTAAAGTCTTCTGGTGATGGCCGCGCCACAGGAGCCCGGGACGACCCATCTAACAAAGTGTGGCTTAGGTCGGGCGACGCTGACGTGACTCGGTGGATCATCCATTCAAAACGGCCTCGAGGATCCCACCAAGCTAAACCCCACCGGGCTTTTAGCCGGCTTCCTGGCCAACCCGTAGCAAGGATTCGTACTCTGTCTTGTTGCCCCCAGATCATCAAATAAAACACCTTTGGTTGAACTTTAGTCTCTTCCTCAATGTGATTTCCATAACTGTTCTTCATCCAACCGGTGCTTCGAAAATCGCGAACTGCCACTGTCCTTCCCTAGAAGTTTAAAGCCTCTTTTTCTTTATTTTCATACTTTGTTCAGCCCCTGAGTTTCGAGGCAACCTCTTTTACCGTGCCTCCACTTCGAAATCCGACGGGATCGCATCCACCTATTTTGCTAACCCCTCACATTCCTTGCATCGTTGCGTCGGTCCATCCGGGACATCCTCGGATAGTGCATCTTTCATTACCATACCTTTAGGAATACATCGAGTTGCACACCCACCGCAATGCACGTCTCATCCACACTCCTCCTGGCTCTGCCAGTGCTCGGCGTCGCTGCCGAGGGCGTCTTCGACCAGTATAAGGCGAAGTTCCAAAACTTCCTGGGGCAGTTCGGCGCAAACCCTCCTGCTACTCCTCAAGAGCAAGCCACCGAGCCTGCCAAAGGCGCAGACACAAAGGCAGCCCCGAAAGTCGCCCCGAAGAATATAGAGTATCTGACGGTCGGAAACTGGAGGCAGACATTGTACGCCCCGGTCAAGCCGGACGCAACCGAGCCCGTGGAGTGGTGGGTTTTTATCACTGGGCGCAACAAGACTTGCTTCGGTACGTGACTCAGGGCACCGATTCCCGTTTTGCTGCTATGAACCTGTCTCTTGAAATACCTCTACCATGCTTTCACTGTGAATGGCACAATGTCCCAAGGCCCTGACTTCAAGGCGCTGACCATCTTTCTGCTCAGGCCAATGCGTCCTTCAAGAGGCCGCTTGGAACGAGACGGCCCCCAAGATCGGCGCCCTGCCAGACTCCCCCTACCTCGCCTATCTGAACTGCGAGGACAACCCGCTCCTCTGCAATATTTGGTCTGCGACAGCGTCGACCATCTGGTCCTGGAAGTTGCTGCCGCCCCCGGCTGAGGCCGAAATCCACATGAAGCGTCTGATGCCCAATAACACCAGCCCTAAGACCATCATGGATCTGTACCAGTCGAGGCACGACATGAAGGACTGGACGCTCAACGAGAGCATCTTCCACCCCATCAATGGGACGTTCGCCAAGTATGGCATCGGCGTGCCCATCGCCTACATCTTGTACTTCTTTAGCGTTGTACCTAACTGGGCCGTGATGCTCATCGTCTCCTTCTTGAGCCGCTCCATGATGTAGGTTGCAGTTCTCCTTCCCAAATACCCAATTGTTGGCATAAAGCCGTTGCGCCGAGGTTGCGTGCTGACTGACCCATCTCCGCCGCTAGGAACCGTCGCATGGGCGACCCCAACCGTCCAGGCCAAGCTGCGCCAGCTGCTGCAGCTCCTGGCATGCGCAGCGCTCCTCCGGGGGATGCTGCAGGTCCCAGGTAAACGAGCCTAGGGAGCGGGTCTAAGAACGCTCGGGATTCCTCTCTTGGAGGAACGACAATAGCGTGGTCTGCCGACGGAAGACGGGCATGGTGGTTTTTGTTAATTTTTGGGGTTGGAAATGATGGAGGCAGGCGAAGGGCTGCCCTTGTCCGTGGTTTTTGGGTTCCATTTGCTCTTTGGACTCCCTTGTTCGTTCTGAGTTCTTTCCGTAGTCCATAGCCTGAGGCAGTAGATTGGCCCCGGATCGGTTTAATCGGGATTGTCAAATCTTCTTCTCACAGATGTCCTGTAGGTTATTCAGGCCCTCCAAGACTTGCTCGGGGAGCTTCTGATTTGCCAGGCGACCATAGCGCAGGTCACTCAGGTTTCCCACCGTTTGCTGGACTGACTGCAGCAGCTTGGCTTCCTCATTCTCGAGAGTCCTCACTTGGCGCTCGAGATCGTGGACAGCGGCCTCTATAGCCACCACAATGGAGCTCAATGTGTGCCGGCGGCCTTCAGAGCCTGGCATAGAACCAAACAGCTGCTAGTAAAGTTAGTACCACAGAGGTGATCAATCGAGAGAAGACTGCACGCTAGGTAGTCTCACCGCCCTCTCCACCTCATCTTCCGCGTCAGCTTCTTGTCCCGCTGCCTCCCGCCTCGCCGCCACGACCTCTCTTCGGACAGCTTTGCCCCTCCGAACCTCATTCTGAATGTTTTCAGAGACAGCGTCGACAATGCCGTTTCTCTGCCGTTGGAGATCACGGTACAGAGCGCGAACTTGAGGGGAGGACCGTTGAGGCCTTGGAAAAAAAGCCGTGAAGTCCTCCAGTGAAATGATGATTGGAAGATGAGCAGGAACGAGAAGGTAGTAGTCAAGGATTGTCTTTTCAGTAGGCGCCATTGTGAGAAGGAAAATAACAGTGAAAAGGAGGCAATACTGGCACTTGGATATTCTTACCGCTTTGATGGTGGTGCAACATGTTTGGGGACTCATATGTGCGCAATGCAAGTAAGGAGGGGCTCCGGCCCATTCGCTGGACGCGCCTCCTTCGCGTCAGAATCCGCGGCTGGACCTCCTTAAAACGTAGTCCCGTGACACCCTTCAACGAACATCTCTATCATCACTCAATTGGCCTCGAACTCACTTCCCAACACAGCACATCATCAAAGTCTCAAGACAGTATCATCTCGCAACCACAAACACCATTTCTCGTCTCTTTTACCAGTACGTGTAAACTTATTATTTGGCATTCTCGCGGCGTATCGGTCAACTTGTCCACTCTTGTCGGACCCCGAGTCGTAGGTCACTTTTCACTCAGGACACTCTTGCCCTAAACCCTCCCCCGGAATCACGAAAGTATATTTACACTTGCAATAAAAATAGTGGAAGCAGGAGACTAAAGGAGAAAAATTAGAAGGGAAGAGAAAAGCAAAAAATGCCTCCCAAGCAACCCCCCGGACCCCCCTTCCGACAGGACGAGAAGGTCTTCTGCTTTCACATGGACATGCTGTACGAGGCGCGCATCTTGTCGGTCGCGCCCTCCGAGTTTGACGCCGGAGGCTGGCAGTACAAGATTCATTACAAAGGCTGGAAGAACACGTGGGACGATTGGGTTCCCCAGGACCGCGTCCGCAAGTTCAATGATGAGAACAAGGAGCTAGCCTCACAGCTACGCGAGCAGATCAGGAGCCTTCACTCCAAGTTCACACCCAAGGGAGGCAAGCAGATCAAGAAGGGCAGCGTCGGCGCGGCTGGAGGTAGTGGCAGCGGCCCCGGAGGGTCAGGGGCGGGGGGGAGGGCGGCTAACGGCGGCTCCGACTTCTCGTCCGCACGGGGCAGCGAGGAGAGGACGGCCACCGCGCAGCAGACCACCTCGAGCGGGAGGGGTCAGAATAGGCGGGCGCGGGACTTCGATTTGGAGCAAGTGAGTCAACCGATCTTCCTTCCACTCAGGTTTCTCTTCCTATTTCTTACTCTTTGGGTTTATGATTTCTCCGCTGAAATGTGCCCTGTTTTCTTTGTGTGACCCTCGATTGTGGTTTTTTTTTGGACGCGGAGCAAACAAGGTGCCGGTAAGGCCTGGCACCCCAAAGAGAAAAAACCTTGGACTGGCACACTTTTTCTCCCCTTCAAGCCTTACCTCAAGTGTAGTTCGAGCTGTCGGAGTCGACACTTGTTGAGGTTATTTTCCACTTACGATAGACCGGAGATAGGAGAGTGGCACTTGGGAAGTGAAATGGGTGAACCTCAGAATCTTGAAAGTTTGATGGGAAGATGCGACCTTCTGGGGGGTTGTCCCCCCCCGGCTCGACTCCCGCTGAGGGTCTCTACCGACTCTCAACTTCCACTCACTTTGGGCTTGAGTTCTCTTCAATTGAATCACTTAAGGAGCTTTCTAGGGGACGGGATCGTGGCGCACTGCCCAACACTTTGGTCCCCTGGCTTTTCTTCTTTTACTTTTGCTCTCCCCGTATATCTACCTATCAACCTGCCCTTCTTCTCCCCCTCCCCCTCGCTTTTTCCTTCGTCCCTTCCACATCACAAAAAAGGAACACCCTCAAAATCCAAACTGCACACTCCGACATTGCACGCCTCCAGGGATGCTCCCATTCAAAACCATTCCAAGAAGTACACGGAGTCGGTCATTCGCTCGACCAGAAATCACTGCGAGCAACATGACGAGAAAACGGACGTTTGCGGAGGCCTGGGCGGCAGAGGAGAAACGAACAGTCAAGAGGCAACGAGATCATCTCTCGACGCCTCCGCCTGCTAAGTTCCGCTACCTCGACAAGAGCAATAAACTATCCGTAGACGGCCGTTTCGACTTCTCCCTTGACAAGCCCAGTAGGCCAAAAAAGAGGCACCCTAAGGTCCTCGAAAAGGAGCGGAGGAACACCGTTACGGCGGAGTACGAGGCGTTCTACGAAGGCCTCCCTTCACACATCAACATGCCGGTGGCCGGCGTTCCTCGAGATCGCCCAAGGATAAGCCGAATGCCCAGATACACGGGCAGTCCGTTTGACCCGTGCGAAAGGGTGCTGGATAAGGTCCCTCTTGACGCAACCTGCCATCCTTATTTGAGCCTATTTCCAGAGGTTCGCGCACCCGCCCCAGTTCTCCGTCCCGTACACCGTCAGCTTTCTTTCATTCTTTCATCATGCCTTGCCTGGCTTCTCAAGTGGGATTCCTCGTCTGCCCCCGAACCAGTTCGCATAAGAAAAGCTGCTTTGGATTCTTTCATTCATTACTTTTTTTTCTTCCCCTTTTGGTTTTTCTCCCGTCTCCTACTAAGCCCTACGAGACCTAACAATTTCCCACTAAATAGGAGGAAACATTCCAAAATCGGCCCTCCATCAAGCTGGTCATCCCAGACCACCTCAAGGCCATGCTCGTCGACGACTGGGAGAACATCACTAGGAGCCACCAACTCGTCCCCTTGCCCCACCCGCACCCCTTCGACCAGATTGTGAAGGACTACATGGCTTTCGAGCTGCCCCACCGCCCCGATGACTCGGCCGAGAAGGACCTCCTCGAAGAGACCATGTCGGGTCTGAGGGAGTATTTCAACAAGGCTCTCGGTCGGATTCTGCTCTATAAGTGAGTGGCCGACTAGCCTTTATTTTGATGGGCGCACACGCAAGCGAACGCCCGCGCGTGTACCAACTCTGCCTACTAACCAAACCCTCCCGTCTCAGGTTCGAGCGGCAACAATACATCGAAATTCGGGAGCTGTGGGAGGCCAACCCGGAGGGCGAGAACAAATGCGTCGCCGACACCTACGGAGCAGAGCATCTCCTTCGTCTTCTTGGTAGGCTTCATGCTGCACATCTTCCAGCCCAACCCAAAAAAGGGGGCCCCTAAGCGTACTCAATCATCTGACTCCCAACGACCACCAACAATAGTCCAGCTACCAGAGCTCGTCGCCCAGACGAACATGGACCAGCAGTCCGTGAATCGCCTCCGCGAGGAGATAACCAAATTCACCAACTGGCTCGGCAAGCACTACGCCAAGTACTTCGTCAGCGAGTACGAGACCCCAGGTCAGGGCTATATCGAGAAGGCCCGCGCCGGCTAGCCGCCCGAAGAGGCCGCGAACGCGGTGGAAGCTGAGGGAGGAGGAAGACATCGTCTCGGAGGCTGAGACGCAGCCTTGGACCTTGAGTCTATCACACCCCTCCCTCGTTTTATGTCCTTTGCATTGCGTGGGACTGGGAAGCGGAATGCACAGCAATAGGTACCCTCACTCGTTGACCCCTATCTGTCACTCCGGGAGGTGGCTTCTGTTCCAGAATGGATGTCGACTGAGAGGCTATGCTATTTGCCTGTGCTCCTTCCTAAGAAGATATCGGTGGTCTTGTTGATTGTTTTGGGATCCTTTTTTGGGGGGAGGTTTTCCCTATCTTACGCACGGCGCAGTGGAGAACCGAAAACATCTAGGTATCTTTTGGCCCGGTTCTTTCCACCTGAAGTTATATTTATTGGCTATCACAAAGTGTCGTCCGCTCGGATTAGTCCTGGTCTCTTTGCGTTGAAGTTTCTACGGACTCTACATCTACATCACTGAAGTAGAGGTCTAGGGAATGCATTGGAAACACCTCGCAAGCAGGCTGTTGATTTGCCATGTATGGCGTTTCTCCAAGGCAGCCAGCCTCTCACCCTGCAATGTCCTGAGCCACTCTTGCTCCCCTGTGAAGCATGTCCCCAGACCCCGTCAGTTGCATCCCCGATGGCTTGATTTCGCCCTCGGGTCGGTTAAAGAAAGCTCGATCTTCTAGACACAATGTATCTCCTCTCCAGAAATTAAACATGCTGGTGGTGATGGTATGGCACTTGTGGGAGGGATGAGGCGTCCACATGCACAAACAAACACCTCCAAGGAATAAGCCCTGAAGCCTCCATCTATCCATACACTAGATTCGCAAGATTTATGTACAGTAGCAGCCCGCCACCGGACGAAAGGAGAAAGGCAGACAGCCAATGTTTCCCGTTCATAACTTGCTTGCTTTCTCCAGTGGCTGTGCGGGCTCCGTTTCTCTTCAAACAGGCCAGAAACTCAGGAGAAAAAGAGAAGCATAAAAAAGGGTTCACCTTGGAACAGCCTTCTCGATATAGAAACCCCTGTCGGGAGTCCTCTCCGCCTTGAGCTCCCTCTTCGTCCTAGGGGCGTCAACCTCCTCGACCTTGACCAGCTCCTTGACCTTCATCAGCATGCCCGCGAACTGCGCCGAGACGGGCTTGAAGACGGTCTGGCTCCGCCTCCGGAGGCCTAGCGCCATCAGCACGCCGTGCGTCCGCTTCGGCAGGCCGATCGCGCTGCGGTGGAGCGTCACTCGAAAGTAGGACATTTTTGCGGGTGGAGGGGTTTTGGGAGGGTGTTTTGTGTGCGCTTATGTTGTTTTGTTGTTACAACAAGATGAAAGCGTTTGTGGTGTGTTGTTTTCGATGTTGCGGTTCCTGGACGAGGGCTATTGTCCTCCGCCGGCCCCTTTAGCCTATCGGCTGACCGACTGTCCCTTGGGTTGCCTGTTCCCCGTAGAGTGTGTTCTGGTACTAGCCCGGAGGCTGCTGTGTGCCAGAGCTTGTTCGCTAGGCGGTGATTCGTCGCGGGCAGGGGGCAGTTGCTATCTCTTCTGCCGTGCTTGGTGCGCCTTCCCACAGACGGGAAAATGGTAGATGGCGAATGCGAAGCTGGCTTATACGTATTGGGTTGGGGTTTGGATTCGCGTTAGTCGGGTTGGTGGGCGCGGTTGCGGACGTGGGCCTTGACAAGCGGTGCCTTACGAGGAGATATGTTCCGAAAGGGGGGGCAAGCTGCACGCACCCGTTTGGCTTCGCTCAGGCGTGACAGCCAGCGTAAAGCTTTGCAGGATGAAATGAGATAGATAATGGGCTGCTATGAGCTGCTATGCTTGTGCAGAGAACAATTAATGCTCGCAGAAATAAGGTCTTGATCCTTGAAGGGCACTCGGTTGCACTACTTGATTCCCAAATTTTACAATTGTGAGGCTGGCTCGGTGATCGTCATTCCACAGCATGCCGAAAGCCTGGTCTGTGCACCTCTCGTTGTGCGCGCAGTCTCCACTCCTCACTAAATCTGAATGGCTCTTGTTGAGAGAGGTCTGATAGAGGCGGCTACGTTGCATGCTCATCTGGTTCAAATAGGTGATCACTGAACAGGACAGGCGATTCACAGTATAGAGCGCCAGCTATAGGAATTCCATCTGCTCGCCATAATTAACGTAAAGCCAACGTAGTATAAATAACAACATGCAATCGAATAGTCTAGCTCTTTGTACTGGCTAACAATCCGATCGTGCTACAACTACACACTTGAAACCCCGTCACCACCGCCTTTGCTCTCGAGAAAGCCTTTTCCTTGCCAGTGGATCTTCTATAAGATGTGCCTTGAAAAAAAAGAAGTGGGACGAACAAAACAATAAAAAGATCCTTCAAAAAATAATCTAGGCCTTGAACTCCTCATAGTTACCCTCCTCCCACTTGCCGGGGACCAACGCCAGCGGGACAATTCCCGAGACGTGCATCTCCGGGCCGAAGATCTTGGCCTGGAGCCCGAGCTCCTGGGTGGCGGCCTTGAGGTTCTTCAGACCCTCCTGGTAGTTGGGGCCGGCGCGGCGGACCCAGATCTTGACATTGTGTTCGTTGAGGGCGACGGCATAATCGCGCAGGGCCTTGATCACGCCCTTGAAAGTGGAGGCAACGTTGGTGAAGTTGGCGATGCCGCCACCGATGAAGAGGACCTTGCCCTCGGGGCTCATGGGCGCGCGGAGCATCAGGTCCAGCACCGTGCGGGCGTAGTGGTATGTTTGCGACTCGGTTGGGGCGCCCGAGTACTCGCCGTAGTTGGCCAGCTGGTCGGCGAAGCCCGCCGAGGCGATGGCGTCGGCGTACACGACCGAAGCGCCGCCGCCGGCCACCAATGTCCAGATGCGGCCATTGGCGTTGAGCACCGTCAGCTTGAGCGAGGCACCAGTCTTGGCGTCCAGCTCCGCGATATAAGCCTCCTCCTTAGTGAGCTCGCGGCCGAACGGCGCCGGGAACTCCATCGGCGGGCCGGCATCGATGCTGACCGTGCCGCTGGACGATACAGCAGTTAAGCCCAGCGCAGCAGGGGACCGGGCAATCGCCCACTTCACGCCGCACTCGAAATCAGCGGTCTGGTCCAGCTTGGCCGCAAGGTCCAGGAAGTGGACCGAGGCCGAGGTGGCATCCTCGTTGGGGATGACCACAAGAGGGTTGATCTCAAGGTACGTGAACTGGCAGTCGACATAGACAGCGTAGAGTCGCGTGATGAAGTCAACCAGCACGTTGTGCACACCCTTGGGGACCTTCTTCAGGAGAGTAGCGGCAATCTGCTCATTGGAAGGGTATTCTGAGAGGTCCACCGGGATCAGGAGTTTCTCAGCCTTCGCGTCGACATCGCCAACGTCAACACCACCCTCGTGGGTGAAAAGGATCCAATCACCCTATATCAAAGGCAAACATTGTCAGTAATGCATTGCAACCTTTCGGATCCTCCCAGTGGTAGGGATGAACCGATCTGATCCTGATAAGAGGGCCGATATGTGCTTGAGTGTTTGTGTTGTTTTGTGAGGTGTCATGAGAGTGGTTTTCAATCTTGGGATCAAGGATCTGTGATTTTCTTTTGGCATCCGTTCGTCCGGGTCGGCCACTTGGCTGATACGGAAAAACAAACTTGGAAACAAGAGAACTCCACCAGAGGCCCAAAGTCTCATTCAAAAGCGGTTGAGGAGCCGCTTCCAGGGCATAAAATCCTCCCGAGTCTTCCTATTATCGTTTTGACATGCAGAACCACACCATCATCCCCCACACACTTCATATTATTCTCACCATCTGACACCACACTTGCTAGGGGTTGCACGGAATGGGCGTGCGGTTCACGTGACCGCTCGTTTGTCCAAATGAGTGCAGCAAGGATTCAGACAATTGGAAGGGCACACTTACGTCTCTGACGGACATGATGTTGATGTAGTACTCGGTGTCTGAAGGGTGAGGCACGAAGGGCTCAACCAGGAACTGCCTCAGGTAACCCTCGGTATGCTCGACCTTCTGCAGCTTCCCCGCGCGCTCGGCAACCCAGGCCTTCGCCTCTGGCCAAGTCTTGTTGAGAGCAAGCAGACCACTCTTCCCTCGCCTCTTGATCAGCTGGTCCGGCTTCGCGACAAACTTGGCATCGGTCTGCAGCAGCCAGGGATAGGTGATCTCGGCCTGGTCCAGGATGTCGTTGACGTTGGCATCCTCAGGGAAGTACAGCGAGGCCAGCCTGGGAGGCGGGTTGTGCTTAGTTGGGGGAGGAAGCGGCGACGGCTTGATCACCGGTGCGCGGGTGAGGTGATAGTTGAGGATGGCCTTGCCGTCGGCCTCGAGGATGGACTTGGCGGACATCTTGAGATTACTGAGGGTAAGTGACGAAGAGCCTGGGCTGTGGTACTGGCTTTGGTGTCGGCTGAGTTATCTGTCTGCTAATCGTGCACTTTTGCAAGCTCTCTGCTGCGGAAGAATCGCAAGAATATCAGCAATTGACTGGCCAAAAGTGCGAGGCTGGTAGAAGTTTCTTTGTTTGCAAAGTTGCTAAAGCAATTGGGAGGGCAAGCAATCCGCGTAGTGTGGGCTGGCTGCGTCCGCCGACACGAGCTCCAGCTAGGACAAAGGTTGGCAGCATGGGGCGGATGGGGCAAGGGCATCGAGAAGAAATGCATTGCACCTGGGCGACCGCGACAGACTTACCAGGTAACAGGAGTCTCTGGCTTAGGCTGAGTCAAAAGCAAACAGTGAACGAGGCGATCTCGAGTTCAAGATTCCAAAAGTCGTGGGATTGAGAGAGCAGGACGAAGAACAGCAAGAGGCCGAGAGATCAATCTGTTGTTGACTTCCCTTCCTCTCAAAAAAAAAATCGGCCGGCAGCTCCTGCGTTAGCTGAGGGGAGCAAGCACTCACAGAAAGGCGCTGCATCATTGGGGGTGAGAGTCAGGTACAGGGTACTGCTAAAAATCCTTGGGGTAACCTTGCCGGGCTGGGTGGTCTGAAACCCGAAGTACCTGTACTTCCTCCTCGACTGATGGGAGCTCCCCCGTTGCCGTTGGGTCGGGGCACGGGGACGGAGCTGTGCTGGCTGGGGCCTAAGTGGGCTCACCTCCACCACCCCCTTGTCAGCATTCGCATTCCATTCCGTCGAATCTGAAGCCTCGGGTGCCTGCCCTTACGCAGTACGGATTACAACAGGTGCAAGACACTACGTACGAGACTGGAAGGCAGTGCCTCCTCTGCTTACCTCGGGACTCGGGGCGCTGAACTGTTTGCTCCAGGCAATGTCCGATGTCTCGTCGCTCAAACTCCCTTTTTTCAAATCAAACGTCTGGCTCGAGATTGAGTCTACCGGGCATTCCTTCCATGATGCTGTAACCTTGGGGGTCGGGTTCCGGCGTGCGGAGTGTGATTGGGGATGATCCGAGCAGCTGCGCTGGCCCGCTCTCGCACCGCCTGGATCGAAGCACGCCGGCGGCGCCTGGTGCTTCAGCCTTGAACTTCAGTTTTGGTTGGCTTTCAATTGGCAGGTCAGCACGGCCGCCGGGCTCGGGATTATTGGGGGACGGCGCAACAGAGTTGAAGTCAATTCTCGCTCTCGTTCCTGCTCGCTCCTCTATGCGGCTTTCCGTCTCGCATGCCCCTCAACTTGAACAATCCAATGGAGCTTTCCTCGATCCCGCGGGCTTTCACCATGCATATTACATCGCCCTGGGCTCGCCGCTGATTCCCGGAAGGCATACCGTTTACCGTAAATTACGGCATACTGCTTGCCGCGTTATCGTACCGGGTTATGCGACGGGAAGCTGTCGTCTCAACTCTCTGAGTCTGATGAATCGGGCTTCGGGCAGTTGTGTAGACTCAGCTGGATGTTCTAAATTTGTGGCCCCCGACTTGGTGAGATGCGCGAGACCCGACGATTGGAGACCAGTCGTGTGAGCTGGAGGGTCCGGGTACCGGTACTTGCTCATCACAGCTGGAAAGGTGGGGCGCAAGGGGCTCATCCCAATTTTTTATCATTCAACAGGTCAACGAGCCAACAACAACAGGTGCGACTTCCCCAACTATTTTGGCGGCCCTGGTCCGAATCGGCTGGAGCTCTCAGCGGACTTCGAAACCTACCTAGTTGTACGTACCTACTACTAGTGTACCTGCTTTCCTCTGTTCGTGCATCACCGTCGCCTACCACACCCCTGCTCAGCTTACCTCCTCCGCTTGCAAGCCCCGACTTCAACTTCCTCAACACGTCTGGTGCAAAGGAAAAATCACCTTCACGCAACTCCATCGTCTTCTTTTCCAACCAGTCCTCCCTCATTCCACCAACCTCAAGCTTCTCGTCCGTCAGTTGCCTCTCTAACACTCGATCTCTAGAGTGCTTCAAAAGAGAACCAGAACGGTACGTACGTCAGTTGCACATTCGAATCTCATTGTCCAACAGTTTTGGCCTAGTCGGGTGGACCGTGTTTCCCTTTGATTTCACTGCCCCCTCGGCCAAGCCGCCCCAGCTCGAGAGACTCCTCCCAATTCCCATATCTCGAGCTTCAATTGCGCATTTTTTTTCACAAGTAGCTAACTCCCTCGATCTCTCTCAACCAGATTCTTGCAAGACTCGAGCGCTCTCAAGCTCTGAACGGACACCATGCCTTCCGCGACAACCACCAACGGTGTTAATGGCACCAGCACCAACAACCCGACCGGCGGGTTGTCTGCTAATGACAACATTGCCCGTTTCCCTGCTCCCAGCCGGCCGCTGAGCCCGCTGCCGAACCACGCTCTTTTTAACGACAAGACACGATGCTTCGTCTACGGCTTGCAGCCCCGCGCCGTCCAGGGCATGCTTGACTTTGACTTCATCTGCAAGCGGTCCTCTCCCTCGGTCGCCGGCATCATCTACACGTTCGGTGGCCAGTTCGTCAGCAAGATGTACTGGGGGACCAGCGAGACCCTGCTGCCGGTGTATCAGGAGGTTCCCAAGGCGGTTGCAAAGCACCCGGACGTCGACGTTGTGGTCAACTTCGCCTCGTCCCGTAGCGTGTACAGCTCCACATTGGAGCTCATGGAGTACCCGCAGATCAAGACCATCGCCATCATTGCTGAGGGTGTCCCTGAGAGGGTAAGCTAAGATTGCCGCAAGAGCAAGTGCCATCCTCGGACTACGCAACGTGCTAACTAGTTCGCTCTCCAGCGTGCCCGCGAGATTGCGCACATCGCGCAGAAGAAGGGCATCACCATCATTGGCCCCGCAACCGTTGGTGGCATCAAGCCCGGCTGCTTCAAGATCGGCAACACTGGTGGCATGATGGACAACATTGTCGCCTCAAAGCTCTACCGCAAAGGCTCCGTTGGATATGTGTCCAAGTCCGGTGGCATGTCTAACGAGCTGAACAATATCATCTCGCAGACGACGGATGGTGTCTATGAGGGTGTAGCTATTGGCGGCGACCGGTATCCCGGCACGACCTTCATTGACCACCTTCTCAGATACCAAGCCGACCCCGAGTGCAAGATCCTGTTGCTCCTAGGAGAGGTTGGCGGTGTCGAGGAGTACAAGGTAATCGAGGCCGTTAAGCAGGGCATCATCACCAAGCCGATTGTCGCCTGGGCCATTGGTACCTGCGCCAGCATGTTCAAGACTGAGGTCCAGTTCGGTCACGCCGGTGCTTTTGCCAACTCGCAGCTTGAGACGGCCGCCACCAAGAACAAGTCTATGAAGGATGCCGGCTTCTACGTGCCCAACACCTTCGAGGAGATGCCCCAGCTGCTCCAGTCAGTGTACCAGAAGCTCGTCAAGGAGGGCACCATCAAGCCCAAGCCCGAGCCCGCTGTGCCCAAGATCCCCATCGACTACTCGTGGGCGCAGGAGCTGGGGCTGATCCGGAAGCCCGCTGCCTTCATCTCCACCATCTCAGATGATCGTGGCCAGGAGCTCCTTTACGCCGGTATGCCCATTTCGGATGTCTTCAGGGAGGAGATTGGCATTGGTGGTGTCATGTCTCTCCTTTGGTTCCGCCGGCGTCTGCCTGACTACGCCTCCAAGTTCTTGGAGATGGTGCTGATGCTGACGGCCGACCACGGCCCCGCCGTCTCGGGCGCCATGAACACCATCATCACCACGCGTGCCGGCAAGGACCTTATCAGCTCCCTTGTCGCCGGTCTCCTGACGATCGGCTCTCGCTTCGGTGGTGCTCTGGATGGCGCCGCCGAGGAGTTCACCAAGGCCTTCGATAAGGGGATGAGCCCCCGTGAGTTCGTGGACACCATGCGTAAGCAGAACAAGCTCATCCCGGGCATCGGTCACCGTGTCAAGTCTCGCAACAACCCCGACCTCCGTGTCGAGCTGGTCAAGGAGTACGTCCTGGCCAAGTTCCCCAGCCACAAGCTGCTGGACTATGCCCTGGCCGTCGAGACGGTCACGACCTCCAAGAAGGACAACCTCATTCTCAACGTGGACGGTTGCATCGCCGTCTGCTTCGTCGACCTCATGCGCAACTGCGGCGCTTTCAGCGCCGAGGAGGCCGAGGATTACCTGAAGATGGGTGTCCTGAACGGCTTGTTCGTCCTGGGCCGCAGCATCGGGCTGATTGCCCACTACCTCGATCAGAAGAGGCTGCGCACCGGCCTGTACCGCCACCCGTGGGATGACATCACCTACTTGCTGCCCACCCTCAGCCAGACGCAACCGGGCGCGGAGGGTCGTGTCGAGGTCCAGATGTAGACTGGGCTATCGAGGAGTTTTTTTTTTTTTGAGTTTAAATTCTCTCTTATATCACGGCTTTTTCGAAGGTTGTTTCTGAGCATCACATTACGTATCTTGTTATCCGGAGGACTCTAGATCCTAAGGCACTGGCGAGGAAAACGGGAGGAGTCGAAGTAGAAGTAGATGAGAAGCAGGTGTACGAACTGAAATGAAACTGTTTGATTGTGGCACTTCTAATACATTGGGGTTCTGCTTTACCTTGAGTTATGCCTCCACTCGGGATATGTGCCGTTGGTTATGCGATCCAATTTGGCCTTCGTCTCTTGCAGACTGTGAGTAACATTGTGCGTGACTGCAAGGTAGATATGATGAAATATGCTATCGGCTCCAGGTCTAGGTTGAATGCCGAGAGGGTCCTACTTCCAGCTGCGGCTGACCTGCGGAAGCGTAAGCTGATTGTGCCTCTCCCGATACCGAGGACGAATCCGTCGGTGTCTGAGACTGATCCCCTATCAGTACATCACCGAAAATGTTTATCACGTGCTCTCATCGGATATTTCCCCGATTTCCCCACCAAGCTCCAAATAGTGGTTTAACGTGATCCCCCACGTGATCATTGTGTTATTGGCTGAAAGAGGATTGAGGGCCCCACCGCAGAACCGAGCTTTGCGGTAGGGTTCCAATTTAGGGCGCACACTACATTTTCTCTTCCAGTCAATCCACATCAGCAACATCAGGACAAGCAGGCCGCGCCCAAGATGCCTACCAGATTCTCGAAGACTAGGAAGCACCGCGGACACGTCTCCGCTGGTAAGGGTCGTGTTGGAAAGCACAGGAAGCACCCAGGTGGTCGTGGTCTGGCCGGTGGTCAGGTAAGTTCCGGACGGAGGTTGGGATTGAAAATTTGTTCAACAACGAGGAGGATGAGAATGGCCACGACGGCCACGACGGTCACGACGATCGAGGCTGACGATTGAAATCGACGACGCGCAGCACCACCACAGGACGAACCTCGACAAGTACCACCCTGGTTATTTTGGAAAGGTCGGGA
Source organism: Pseudohalonectria lignicola (assembly GCA_003049395.1). Classification (NCBI taxonomy): domain Eukaryota; kingdom Fungi; phylum Ascomycota; class Sordariomycetes; order Magnaporthales; family Ophioceraceae; genus Pseudohalonectria; species Pseudohalonectria lignicola. The sequence continues at coordinate 28,384 of PYSP01000025.1, forward strand.
TGCGGCACTTCCACCACCTTCACAACCACGACTGGAAGCCTACGATCAATGTCGACAAGGTAAGCGAAAAGGCGAATCCCACTCATGATCGGCCTCTAAGCCGAGAGGTTCATTGCGTTCGACGAATAAGGAGATGAATTGTGCCTAAGGGAGCAATTTTTTTCTGACATAATTGGTGTTTCCCCTCCAGCTGTGGTCATTGATCCCCGCCGACAAGCAGGCCGCCTACCTGAAGGCTGGCGCCGACTCCGACAAGGTGCCCCAGATCGACCTCCTCTCGTTTGGCTACTCGAAGCTCCTGGGCAAAGGCCGGCTGCCTGAGGTCCCGATCGTCGTGCGTGCGCGCTGGGTCAGCAAGGAGGCTGAGAAGAAGATCACAGACGCCGGCGGCGCCATTGAGCTGGTGGCGTGAGTGCCGTTTGTGTGGGGGGCGTGTGTGTGTGTGTGTGCGTGGTTGGTTCATTGGTCGTCGTTGGGCGCATCGCGAATTTTTCTTTTTCATCAACATCATTCTCCCCTTGTCCGTCGGTGGCGGAAAGAAACGGCATCGCGCAAAGGAGGACGGAAACCTGGGTCGAACAATTACTTGACGGCGGCGTTTGTCTAACATGAACGACCGCAGCTCTTCGGAGTTTGGGCTAGAGGGGAAATAAAAGGACCTTCCAAACCAAGGAGGATTAAAAAGCCTTTCTACGCCTGAGCCCGCATCTCCTTGCTAGCGTGATCAACGCCTCAGCAGTCCGTGTGGCGGTGCTGCCCTGTCATTGCTCCTAGGAGATGAGAATGGGCTTCTGTGGCGATGTCTTTGTCTTGCGAATCCCTCCCCTCTGTCCCTTCAGCGCCTATAATAACAGTTTGGGACGCAGGGGCCCGGGCCTGAGCAATTCTAACTAGCCGATGGTCGTTGCCCAAGAGCTGTATTCGAACCAGCGGGGCGTGCACGACGCGATGTCAGCGTTGAGCAGGCACTATTCACAAGGCAATAAGGACATATTTACGATACGGAAGCCTGTGTACCAGGATACACCCAGTAATTCTATATCTACTACTCCCCAGTCCATTCTCCGGTTAGTCTCGTCCAAGGAATTAAGATGGGCGGCGGACTAACACAAGGGAGCTATGCAGATCCTCCAGTAGCTTGTCCCTGCTATATATACTTAGCCAGAGCCCACAAAGCCTAGCAGCGACTTCCCCTAGAGACTAGATAATATTCGATGATTAACAAGTCTCTTTGTGAAAGTATCTCTAAACCACGGAGGCACAGACGACGTCCACTCAAAAATGTCAACTCCCTCTGGAATTAAGGAGAGCACACTATATATGATGGACCTGTAAGGCTAGGTAGCCATCCATTGCGGACGTCACAGCCGCCTAAATATCGTCCAGAAACAGTTGTCTATCCCGGCTGACGCCACATATTAAGGCGATATGGCTGATCAAGTGGTGACATGTTGGCTCAGACCAGCTCGAGCATCTCTGAGGCAGGGCTCATTGGCCACTAGGACCTCCTAATGTTGTATGCTAATGAATGCTGGCCATCCACAAGAACATTTCAATCCAACACACTAGACCCTGACTGCATCAAAATTCTATGGATGCAAATTTAGCCTACCCACTGTTGTTCACATTAATCACGGCGGGCACCGCAATAGAGTGCTCGGATGACTTCGAAATCAGTGACCTAGAAATCAACGGCGGGGACGGCGACGGAGTCGACATGACCTTCGGATTCAGCGGCAATCGCATATGCGTGTCGCTGTTCCCCAGCTCCAGTGGCCACACCCTGTCACTGGACGGAACAGCCGTCGAGGACCGCCTCATCAGCCTCATCGATGGGGTGCTCAAGGCCGACGATGACTACGAAAGCGAGCAAAACCAAAACGAGGTCCTAGACGTCATCCTTGATGTGGGAAGGCGTTGGTTTGAAGCAGCAGCTCCTCCGCGGCGTGATGGTCTAGCCCCCAGGAGCCTGCACTCACTTCTTTACCCGAGACGTTCGATTTCCGCTCGCAGACCGTCGAGGGCAGGCCCGAGGTGCGCTCCATCCATCCGGACGAGGCCTACTCAGTCCGCGAAATGGGGCCTGACCCGAGCTTCGAGAGCGAGTGCTGCTCTGAAATCGTCGACGACCAGCTACAGCGGTACTCCACACAGGAGCTAGAGGTCCAAACCCTTCTATTCAGCGCCCGCGCCGTGGTCGGCCGGGTGCGCGTGGACGGGCGCGACATGCTGTGCAAGGCGCACATGTTCGGCTTCAACAGCCTGAGCGTCGAGCGGGAGCTCGCGAGCCTGGAGCGGATATGGCAGTGCGCGACGGCCGGCGCCCGCAGCAGCGCGGCTCCTCCGCGTCCCCAAGCTCCTCGGATCCGCGATCCACGCCGAGTCCGGGGCCGTGGTCGGCCTGCTCCGCGAGTGAATCCCGGGCGGGCCGCTCGGCCGCACGCTGAGGGACGTGGGCGTGTCGACGGTGGCGCCCGAGACGAGACGCAAGTGGGCCGCGCAGATCCGCGGCGCGGTGAGAGGGCTGCACGGCATTGACATGGTCTGGGGCGACGGCAAGGCGGACAACGTGGTCATCGACGCCGAGGGTGGCGCCTGGCTGATCGACTTTGGGGGCGGGTGGACTGAGGGCTGGGTGGACGAGGAGAACAAGGAGAGTGCCCGTGGGGACGAGCAGGCGGCTGAGAACATATCCAAGTTCCTGAGTGTGACGGGTTTGGCTGTGGAGGATCCTGACCCTGGCTCTGGCATGTAGAAATGGTTGATGAAAGGATCAATGGAACAATTGGCTGTCAGTAGGAGTTTAGCGCTGGGGAGAGTATTATTGTAACGGATACGCCCTGGGAAGGGTCCCTAGGGTAATGGTTATATAAGGTCAAAGACGGCCGGTATTCTCTAGCGGGAACTTTGCTAGTTCTTTTGGTCTTTTAGGCTGAGCCACTGAGACTACCAAGGAAGCCCTTCTAAACAGGCGACGGGAGCAATCTCACGCCGGTAATCTCGTCATCAGGAACAATGAGGAACACCGAATCACGTAGTTGCCTAAGAGTAGGCAGGCACCTAGGTAGGTTAGGTAGCCGCAAGGGTTCGAGCGGGACAATTGATGTGAACTTTCTCAGTCTAGAGGCCGATTATGACGGTCGACCAGTAGAAGAAATTTGAAAAGTGCAAGTCGGGATTACAGCCCATTCATTGCCTAAGTTCCTTCCCGTGGTCGCGAAGGAGCCACTCTCCTCACCAGGGCCGTATACCTAACATGAGGACGGCAATGGATGGCAGCGGCGGTCGGCTGCACGAGCTCTGCCGCTGGTCCGCGGCTTCTCCCTATCAAGGCAGGTACAAAAACACATCTTTTAAGGAATGTACCCGTCGTGAGTGGGTTTGTCTGGGGATACGTCGCATGACTTAGCCGAAATCTTTTGTAAGGCAGGTGCAGGCAGAACAACATGAGAAATAGCGTCCATAGGTAATACGAGCTGCGATGGGACGAATGCAATGGAGTCGAGTGAAAGGGTTTACAAACGGTCGTATAATTTGTATGGGACACACAGGTCGTACAAGTCGGTTCTCATTTGATTCGTGCACTGTGTCGTGACTTCCATAGAGCACAGGGGTTTCATGGGGTTCCGTGGCGGGGAAGGTTGAACGGGATGACGTTTCGGGAAGCAAACAAGCTTAGACCCTGAAGATCTTGGGCAGATCCAGGAATGACCGATAGATGAAAACGGATTGTGCTGCATTCCAATCTATCGATGGGGACCTCTTCAAACCCCATCAGGCCTCTGATGGCAAGCGCGATTCAAACAATAGTGAAAGAGAAGTACAGAAGAGAAAGGGAGGCGATGGCGGTGCGTCGCGCATGTCATGGAAGAGAAACCAATGGTGTTGGTTTCCCTGTGAATCCACCTATCCCGTCCTGCAGCGCGAGATGATGGCAGACGCTAGAGCGCCACATTGGGGGGAAACGCATGTGGGGGGAAATCACGACAGACCGATAAAACGCCAAAACGGGCCCAAACCCCCGGTTGGGAGCCTCCAATGGTTTCCGAAAGCGGAATGGTCTATTCGTATCATTAGGGGTCCTTTTCTCGTATCGCCCACAGCCTATGGTTGTTCTAGCCTCGAGGCAATAACGTTATTGTAGCGGGCTTCTACAAGTTGCCTAGTGGCAGAGTCAAGTGTGGAGGAATAAGCTTGAATGAAATTTCCCTAGCCCGACTGACAACCAAACCCCAACGTCCCAGACGCCTTATCGGGAAAGCTGGACCGTGTGGGAAAACACGCGAGCAGGAGCCTGCCTTTGCCTGGTGGGCCCTACTTCGGCGAAGCTGAGCCGAATCTTGAGGGGCGCTCGCCGACGATGATGTGACGCTAGTGCTCAGCTTATTGTGCCAGGTGCGGACCTCGCTGCAGGGTCTGGCGCTGTTGAGATCGCGCATTAATGGATGACCGTGGATATGCTGGTGCCCGTAGCTTCTGTTCTTGGTCTCAGCCCTCCCTATTGCGGTGGTAGGCTGACTGAGCGTCCACTGGCAGGAGTGCTCTGCGAGATGCTTCCTACCTTCAAGTGTCCCATGTCTAGATGGACCTGCCCCGGATGAGACTAGAGGCTGCCACATTTTTTAAATCTTATCCCATGGCCACTGCCCACCTCACTGCCTTCCATCCTTTGTATTTTTCCCCCTTCCTCCTTCGTGATTTCGGACTCAGTGGTTGGGCCATCCCACCATTGACTCGATATTGGTGGAAGGTACTCTTCCTCTTCTTCTTCGTAGTCCCTCGTTTATTTCTTCATCCTCGAATGTTTTGATCCGACCACTTTTTGTTCCAGCTGCGGTTGGCCTTCTTGTCACTCCTTTCTGGACCATTTCCGTACAAACAATCTAGGTACTTTTGTTTTTGACTGCACGACCCTGTGCGAGAGACACCACGGACGCGGAGGCCCATCAGGACATATTCATCTTGGACTGCGGCCAACAACGTCTTTTGTCTCGTTTTGGAAGGATAAGGAGAGTGCAAGCCATCCAGCCGTCATGCTTGTAAGTTTCCCCAGCGTTGCGACACTGAAGGGTAAATCTGCCCGCCAAATGTGTCCGGAGCTACTGGCCGGGCTCCAAGCAGCACCCTGTTTCCTACATGCCGAATGGGATCGGGCGACGGCATCGATCATGATCATGAGCGTCAGCATGGCTTGGAGAAATGAACTCGCTCGCTTTTTGCTCTCTCTGATTTTTTCTTGATTTTTTTGCATGTTACTAACAGCAATTTGCTTTCGTTCAGATTCAAGCCAGCCTCGTCGCCTTCATGGCGGGCATCGCTGCCGCCGTGAAGCCGATGTTGATCAAGGACAACTACTTTGTTCATCCGGAGAATGGCAACCGCTTTCAGATCGTGGGCGTTGCCTACCAGCCTGGCGGTTCAGCTGGATACAACCCTGCTCTCGGAAAGGATCCGCTGAGCAAGGGTGATATCTGTCTGAGGGTGAGCATTATTGTGTTGATCTTTCTTGTCCCTTTTCCTTCGCTGGTTTTCCTGCAAAGTGCGCAGCTGTTGACTCTCGATCGAATCAACCATCAGGATGCCGCTCTGATGCAGAGCCTTGGCGTGAATGCCATTCGAGTCTATAACTTGGACCCCAACCTGAACCACGACGCGTGTGCCAGTATTTTCAACGCTGCCGGCATCTACATGCTGCTCGATGTCAACTCGCCCCTGGTCGGCGACTCCATCACCAGCGAGGAGCCGTGGACGTCATATTACACGTCGTACCTGAACCGCACCTTCGCCGTCGTCGAGGCCTTCAAGAGCTACCCCAACACGCTGGCCTTCTTCTCCGGGAACGAGGTGATCAGCAACGTCCCCACGGGTGCGACTGTCCCTCCGTACGTCCGCGCCGTCACGCGTGACCTGAAGAACTACATCGCAAAACACAGCTCACGTCCCATCCCCGTCGGCTACTCGGCCGCCGACGTCCGTGAGGTGCTCTTTGACACGTGGCAGTACATGCAGTGCGCCATCGACGGGGACGCCAAGGACATGAGCCGCGGTGACCTGTTCGCCCTGAACAGCTACTCGTGGTGTGGAGCTAGTACCTTCACAACGAGCGGCTACGACAGTCTCGTAGCGGGCTTCCAGGGCACCTCGGTTCCCATCTTCTACTCTGAGTACGGCTGCAACGTGCCATCCCCGCGCGTCTTCACCGAGGTCAGCACCCTCTACGGCAGCCAGATGATGGGCGTGTTCAGCGGCGGCGTCGTCTACGAGTATGCTCAGGAGGCCAACAACTACGGCCTGGTGGAGATCCACGACGACGGCTCGGCCACGGTCCTGGAGGACTACTACACCCTGAAGGCGCAGTTTGCCAAGCTGGACTTCAAGAAGGTGCAGGGCCTCTCGGCAGTGACGGCCAGGCCCGTGGTCCCCCCCAGGTGCGAGGCCAAGCTCATCTCGGCCGACGGCTTCAGCAACAATTTCACCCTCCCCGCCCTGCCCCCCGGAGCGCAGGAGATCATCGACCAGGGGGTGAAGCCGGCCCCGAGCGGCAAGATCATAGCGATCAGCTCGTGGGCGGTCAAGCAGGGGGTCAAGGCCAAGAACGGCACCGTTATCACCGGTCTCGAGGTCAAGCCGCTCGCCAACGACGCCATCAACGAGCCGGGATCCAACGCCGGGGCCGGGACCGGCGCGGGCAGTCCGTCGGGCACCCCGACGCCCACGCCGGCGGCGAACGCGACGGAGACGAGCGGCGCCCCGGCGGTCTCGTCGTCGGCCAAGAAGGACGACGGCCCCGGTGGGCCCCACAAGCCGCACACGGCCGTCATGATCGGCCTGCCCGTCGTCGTGTTTGCGGCGGCTGGAACCATCTTCTAGAAAACTCGCTGTAGAGGCTGTCGCGCGGCGGTGGGGGAGGCGTTTTGGAGCCCAAACAGTTGGAGGAGCCCTTTGAGCATGACCCTTAGATAGCTATTTGTAGCTGCTCTTAAAGAAGCCAGGCGCCCCGTCATGATATGGCGGATTCATTCCATCCTAGCTTAATGTAAAATAAGAAGGGAAAATTAAAACGCATGCGTGGCGGTCTACCAGCTTAATTCATTAACCTGTGACAGCTGGGAGATAAGTAGACGAGAACGTGGTCCCCTTGGTGTCGTATACATACTCCGTACTTCAACGAAGTACCGCGCTGACCCACTAGGTTTTTAACCAATCAGGATCAGCGCTCAACTTTCGTAGATTCAATCGAAGTCGACGAGCCCTGCCCCACAAATACATGAGCAAAGGGCACTTTGTCTAGCCACTAATGTCACGATCAATGACTCGATTCTCAATTGCGCCGGTCCGTCCCGTCGGGCAAAGGACTCGTCGACTTCGATTAAAATCTACCGAGACTACCACGGATTCGACTTAGTCGAATCCGTCGCAGATTCGAACTTTCAGATTCGAACTAGATTCAAGTATATCGAATCAGATGGATCCCCTCCCTTTCAATAAGGAGGGGGGGGACCTCACCCAAGTCACAATCACCGCTGTTCTTCGTAGAGACAACACGAGATACCGCTCTCTTTAGCGATAATAAGAGAAACCGCACTTTGCATCAAGCGTGAATATGATACATAACAACTACCCTCTTAAGTGCCCTCCCAAGCGCCCTCCTAAGTACCCTCCTAAGTGACCTCCCAAGTGCCCTCCTAAGTACACTCCCAAGTATAATGGTCCCCACGCGGCTGGGAATCCCACAGTTGCTGATCCCAGGACTGTGGATTCCAAGACTGGGGACCCCACAGTTGCTGATCCCAGGGTTGGGGATTCCAAGGCTGGGGATCCCACAGTTGTTGATCCCAGAGCTCTGGCTCCGGATACTGGGAGACAGCCTGAGAGTGGGTGGTAGGCGAAGGGTGAACGATAGCCTGGGGGTCAAGGCTGGGTTGGGTTGCAGACTGGGCTGCAGCCGGAGTCGCAGCATGCCGACCGATCAACCCGGCGGTAGGCGATGGGTGAGCGATAGTCTGGGTCTCAAGGCTAGGGTGGGCCGCAGACTGGGTGGCAGCCGGAGCCACAGCATGCGGGTCCACCACCCAGTTGGCACGGAGGTTGAAGGGGGTCGGTCCCTTCTCGTTCAGGTACCTCTTCGCCCAGGCCACAACATCCTGATCACCGACGCTGAGCTTTTCACATCCTTCGCCGTGCTCTCGATAAACATGGTTCAGGAGTATTGAGACCGAACGGTGGAGGTCCAGAGGCGGGTTGTCGGCTGAGATGGACGAGGCGTCCGCCTCATAGACGGCCATGACAGCATCTCTCAGGCGCACCAGGAACCCGACGGCTTTGGCGACGAAGATGCCGAACTTCTGGCGCTCCTCCTTGAGCGTCTGCTCCTCGTCGACCACGGCGAAGCACGCGTCCTGCACGAACCGCGGCCATGAGACGGACTGACGCATCCCGGCCTCGACATCGCCAGCCCAGGCGAGCCTGCCCCGCGGCGAGGCCGCGCAGGCCAAATCACAGGTGGAGTCGACGGGCTGGCCGGAGCCGATCATCCAGGCCAGGGCATCGCGGTGCTTCTCGGCGATGCGGCCGTGGCTCCTCTCGTGGAACAGGTAGGTATAGCAGAATGCCAGCTTCATGAAATTGTCCAGCGCCGTGCCGAGCATCTCCTTGGTAGTCGTGTGGGTCCGGTAGTCGGTCCTGGCCGAGACGCAGCAGACGCCACGTCTCTTGCAGTTACTGCAGCTGCCATCGTCATCTCCCTTGTCGCACCTGGCCTTCTGACGCTTACATTCGTCGCAGGCGAACTTGCCGATCTTGCGCTTCTTGTTGGAGCCAGGGGGGGCGTGGTCCGAGGCTGAAACATTTCGCTTCTTCCCACCAGCGAACGCCATGGTCGGTCCTGAGGATACTGGAGGGAGTACTTGTGATGTTCAAGGAAGTACTCGGGCTATTCAGGGAATTGCTTGTGATGTTCAAGGAAGTAGGTATGTACTTGTGATGCTCAGGGAATTATTTGTGATGTTTAAGGAAGTGAATGTGATGCTGGAGCGTGGATTGGGCTGCAGAGGTTGGAGGTCACGCCGGTCCTGCTTTCAGGGACTGGGATTTGGGTCGATAGGCCTGTATTTATAATGGACGACTTACACACTAAGTTCAGTGGCCAGCCACGTAGGGATGCTGAAGCTTGCGAGTTTGAACGAGCAGTATCTCACAGAAGTATGCTCACGATGGCTTCTTTGTGGAGTGGATGGGTCAGTTGGATAGAAAAGCTTCCATCCGCGGGCTCGCCATCGGCCCCGGACCAATAATAAGGGCTGAATCTTCCCTCTCCCGCCAGGGGAAGACACGATTGTTGGCAGATGGGCGTGGTGTGAGTTCTTCTTGCACAGGTACAACAGAAACAGAGCCTATCTGAGGGGAACAGACAACCCCAAAGGTTACCCTGGCGCAAGGAACAGCATTTAAGCATACAGTAGGTAAGGTACGTCCGGGGTGATTGGCTCACAGGAGCCGGAAAGGGGCTGGCTTCGGCATGTGCAGTGGGCTCTGGTTGAACTTGTTGAGAGCAGCCGAAGATGGCCTCCGACCTGGTTGAGCCTGTCAAGAGCACACTGATCTCGCACCAGACCAGACCAGGGACTTACACAGCAGATACTACAGCCACAACACCATCACCGTACTGGACCACACTGCACCAAATTGCTTGGAAGATCGCCGATGTCCAAGTATTGGCATGGAGTTTGGAGTACTTATACCTATGTTGTTGGGATCTAAACTCAGCACAACCCTAAGGCGGGACCCTTCCATTCTTGATCGATGACCAGTAACGTCAGTGGCTAATTTTATACTTGTCCCGGCCGACAGGGACCATTACCTCAGTGTATAGTTCGGTCTCGTCGGCATTTGCTCAAGGTCTCTACAATACCTACTGCCCAGCCACGAAACGTCATAATGCTACAGACAATTTCAGTTCAATTCCAAATTGGCAGTTTAATTGGTCCCCAATAGTGTTTATTGCCTTCCAGGTTCTGATATGGTTCAATCATGCTAGTTTACCATAGGTATCTAGACTCGGGATTAAGTGTTGTCCTTGAAGATGATCTGACGGAAGCCTAGCGACACTCCTATTTCGTCACACATCATTAGAACACTCGAAGGGGCGCCCGGGTGTTAATTGGGGCGCCCAAGCCATGGGACCTCGCCGTAAACATATGCCATACGCGGGGCGAGCACAGAAACAAAGGAGAAGATCGGCCATTCAAATCACCCGCTCTGCCATCATGGAACTCTCACGGCTTCTGAAAGCCCTTATAACTCTGATCTAGCCAGACTGAGTCACAACCACAAAACGATGAGAAAAGGCTAAAAAAAAGAGATTTCAGGGCGTAGAAGGGAATAGAACATGGAACGATAGACGATCATGAGCACCCAATTGCTCTAAGCTATCTCCTTCCTCTACCCTGTTTCTTCAAAACAAAAAAAGACTTGGCTCCACCAGAAGAGAGAGAGAGATGTACACGGGCTTCTGTCTGCAAAAAGTCTCGTCCACCACCGAAAAAAACAGACGGCAAAGACATTGGCAGGCCTGGAAAACAGTAACGACAAGATGCAAATGGCACTGCCATATCTGTTCGTGGGAGAGGATATGAAGAACGGTTTCAAGGAGAATATGTAGACAAGGGGTATGTACGCAAGAATGGCAGCAAGGTGAAAGGTTCGACAAATACCATCAAGTCCAAGACAATCTGTTGCGGGACCACAATTGAAGCTGAGGTGGGAGTGACTGAAAAGGCACCTGGGGACCGAGCCTAGGCTGCTTTTGGTGGCTGGAGTAGAAATCCGATATGGGAGTGTGCTTCAGCGTAACCTCAACAAAGACACTAGGAGAGGAATTCCTGACCATTGGCGGGCACGTACATACCGCCTGAAACCCTGTCCTCAAAGCGTCTGACAACAGCTGGCAGCCTCCCATCCCCCCCTCCGGGGACAGAGATGTATCAGTGCTCCTTCCCCTCCTTGTGCTTCTCCTCGACCAGCTGACGCCTTTTCGCCTTGACCATCCGATCGAAGCGCCAGAACGCACACACCCCCTCAAAGAAGGTGCACCCGACCCAGAGGAGCCAGACCCTGGAGCCCACAGGCACTCCGTGCCTCCTCAGCCTCCCCGCGGCCATCCAGCCAGCCTCGGCGATGTGGATCGCCAGCACGAAGGGGAAGATGAGCATGACGACCCGCTCGAGCCCCGCGCCGCCGCCGGGGAACCCGCTCGCCGCGACGGCCCTGCCCAAGAGGCCAGCACCGCCGCCGCTTCCGCCGCTTCCGTCCCCTCCCCGCAGGAGGCCGGCCCTCACCGCCGCCACGAGGGAGAAGTACCAGGCGACGGCGGCGCCCGTGGCCAGGTCCGGGAGGAGGGCGGGCACGCGGAAGGAGCCGCTGACGTCGCCGCCGTCGTCCAGGGCCGGCTGGTGGGCCGGCAGGGCGGCGGCGCGGGCGGAGAGCGCCATCTCGGTGAGAGCGGTGCGGCGATCCGCCCACCTCTTCATCGGCGGGCGGATCGCCACCCTGTGGACGCCCGAGGAGGAGCGGATGGTCATGCTGGTCAGGTCGAGGGCGAGGAGCTGCGGGTCGGACGCCGCCTCGGCCGGGAGGGAGTTGAAGTGGCGGAGGTACTGTTTTTTTCGCGGGGGTTGTTTCGTTTCCGGGTTAGTAGATTGTGGCATGTTTGTTTCCTTGCGGGCGGATACGTTGGAAGATGTGTAGAACGGGACTATCACTCACCAAGCTCAGGTCCGATGCGTGGTCGTTATTCATGTGTGCTACAGTTCTGTCGTGTTCTTCCGGCGGTATGGCGGCCATCTTGCTTGTCTGTACCTCCTCCGACAGAGACGAGGGAAGAATGGAGGGGGAGTAGAAGAGAAAAAAAGAAAAAGCAGAAAAAGACAGGAATGCTGCTGGAGGGAACCTGCGGAGAAGAATCGACGGCAACAGCTTTGCTGTCTTGCGAGGGTCAACCGTTTAACTACTAGTAGGGTCTAGAGGTTCTATCTCCAATGTCGTTAGAATTGGCTCGGCTTGGCGACAGGGGTGACGCCGATCTGCAGGGGCCGCCCCTTCTAGCCCAGAGCGGGGGCATTGTTTCGGCCGGTAAACGGCCCCGTCCAGTCCACACATCTCCATTTGATGTCACCAAGCCATTAGGCTTCGGAGGGTTCTACCGCATACGGGTACATCACGGGGTCAATCGCAGGATTCGTGGTACGCTCTGCCTCAATGCAGAGTAGGAACACTATGCTGGCTTGCTTTTTTCATTCTCCGATCTGTTGGATTCTGTAGCGGTCTTGTGGCGCTGCTTCCATCATTCGCCTTTCCAATCTGACCTATCACAGGCCTTTACTATAGAGTTGACGCATGACGTCAAACGCCGCAAGGACAGCCCGTGAAGGTTCGGCGTCCGCCACTAAGGGACTCATACGTAATCGTGCCCGCCGAAGAGGCGTACCTGCAACCTAGGTAGACGGCAGACAGGTAGCCTCAATCTACTACCTACATGTACCTTAGCCTACTGCCTACGTAGGTACCCAGCCTACCGCCCAGTCTAGCGCCTAGCATACGGAGGGTGCGAGCACAGTCCAGTTGACTGTACTCACTCAAGCATATTCAATATGGCAACTGAGTGAGTTCACAGCTGACATGGTTAACCATCTATGGGATTTGATGGGCTGATGCCTTAATCTCGGAGAACCACCCCATTTACCTTTCTATTCCGACGCGGGCTTACAAAATACAAAATACAAAGTAGGTATTACGTACCAGCGGTTGTCCTCACAGTTTGAGCTGCGATTAAATCATCGTTCGAGGCACGCTCATTCGCAGCCCACTCGATACCTGCGTGGTCTTCCTCGGCTTCCCGCCGAACCCCACCCGAGTCTATCCATGCAACCCTTTCCAACCTGAGCGCCTCAACATCAGCCTGCATTTTCGCTCCCTCATCCCCAGTTTGCCCCCAATCACTAAGCTCCACCTGCGAATCGCTGTTGGGATCCCGATTCCTACTCCACATCGACCCCAGCTGCTCAATGCGGCGGCTGACAACAGACGCCACGTTGGACAGACTCTTGTGTACGCCCCTGCCACCGCCACCGCCACCGCAGCCGCCGGACCTGGTCTCCGGGGTGCTGCCCCGCCCGTCGCGGAACGGCGAGACCAGCGCGGGCCACCGCGTGCGCGCCAGCACCCTGATGGCGGGCAGGCTCGTGACGACGATGGAGACGGCGACCTCGACGCCGGACAGGATGAGCGCGCCGATGGCGTCCCAGGTCGGGTTCCTAGACACGGCGAAGAGCACGATGTAGCGCAGCCGCAGGCAGCTGGTGAAGCGGGACGAAGGCCCCCAAGCTGAACATGAGCACGACCCCGGCGCTCCTGCCCCCAAACCACCACCCGCCGCGGCCGGGCAGGTTGAGCGAGGCGAGCACGGGCAGCGGCAGGGCCAAGATGACGACGTCCTGGGCGATGCTGAGGCCCGCCGCCGCGTAGGTGAGCGCGTTCACGTCGAGGCAGCGCGGGTCCCCGCCCGAGCCGCCGTCCTGCCAGCCCAGTCAGACGAGCTCGACGGGGATGCACTGCAGCAGCTGCAGCAGGAGGAGAGAGCAGGCCGAGGCCGCGGTGAGGCCCATAATGGCGGAGATGAGGTGGCGGAGGAGGGGCTGGGGGAAGATGCGGAGGTAGAGGCAGAGCATTGAGATTTTGGTGAGGCCCAGGAGGACGACGTAGAGGGACTCGCCGGCGCAGAAGACCTGGTTATCCCATGTTTGTCACACCGTCCGGATGTCTTGGTAAGCCACTTATTTGTCCCCCTGTTTTATTTTCTCTTTTACCTGTTTTCCCCTGGGTTCCCACTTGTGAAGCCGCTGTCAGCGGAAGGGGTCTGGGTGTTCGGCGGTGGGTGCCATACCTGGAGGGCCTCGATTATGTTTTGGTCGGCCACATGCCATATGTCGTCTCCGAAGGCCAGTTGACCGGCTATATCACCCCTGTAAGAAGCAACAGAATCAAATGAGATGACGGCGTGGGGAAGCAAGCTTCTGCTCCGAAAAGGGAATGGAACTCACCGTAGTGCCCGCAAAAAATAAAGGCAATGTACATTGGCTAAGGTCCCTCAATACCCCGAGTCAGCTACTCCTGACACCTTTTGCCTGGCTAGGAAGAAACTGCAATCATGGGTGAACAAGGGAAGAAAGGAACAAGAAATTTTGCACATACCGCTACTGCAAGAGTGATGTAGTCATCTAGGCCAAACTTGGCCTGCCACCGCACATACAGTCGAACCGCAAGGGCTACGAGAGCCACGCCGTGCAGTGCCCCTGTGGCATGGATGACGACCTTTCTCTGCCGCCTAGGGAGATTGCACACATCGGCCTACACGCGTGCGGTTTCTACTGTGACGAAAAGATGATGGGAACAACAGAACTTGGTCAATGAATGTTTTCTTTGGCTATGCTACATGAGAACATGCACTCTCTCGGTCTCTCTGCTCACTGATTGTGTCCAACCCGGTGCAGTTCGAAAAGACGCATGTCTGCACCGCACCGAAGAGGTCCTGGTCCGTACACAGGCAGGTCGTGTTTGCTACCGACTGGCACGGCGAGGCCGGTATGGCCTGTATGATACAAGTAGCCTAAATTAGGATTTCCCGGCTCTGTAAGTACGTAGCCGAATCGGCATGCATAGGGGATAGACAATTCATCAGTCTTGATCTTCGTAGAGACGGAGAGAGTGAGTAAAAGCCAGTAATGGGGGGGGGGGGGGGGGNATTGCCGGGACAATTAAGGCTGGGGGAAGCTGCGGCGGGTGTAATATGTATTTATTGCTGGCCCCCGCGTTAAGATTCGTCCCAACTCTGCCAGACCAGCGGGATTGGAGGCTTCCATTCCCAATCAGGGCTCTGAACCGCTTCCGTCCTTGACCCCACGAGGAGCAACAGTTGTGCTTACTTGAGTCTCGAGGAAACCCGGCCGTTTGGCTTGCAAGGCTCGTCGCGAGTTGCACACACGGCTGTGTCCACCATTTCAGCAATTTCAACACCCCTGGACACCCCCTGTTGGAATAGCTCACTGACACAATCAGAAGTTATATAAGCCACCTGGGCAACCCTTCCTCGATTCATATGGACTGCAGCCCGGTCTCGCCACCTCGAGGAACATCCATAGAAGAATGAGGTGGGAAACAATCAAACAAATCAGACAGAACTTACACCGGGATAAGACTCTCGGTGAAGGACCCGAACATGGAAGTACCTGGCAAGTCGTGTTTCGATGGTGAGTCACGATAGCTCATGTCGCCAGACTTTGCTCTCGTCTCGCGCTTGGGCGAAGAAAGACTTCGATCATGAGACAGCTCCCCGAAGTCTAAAGGACCACCCACCGTAAGCATCTCTTTGCGTCCTTCAGTGGCCGTCTTCCACGCTGCCAGTCCGTCCTGCCTTGAGGAAACGCCGAGGATCGGTCAAGCAAGTGGCGTATCAGAAACAGTCACGGATGCACCCCGACGCACAACTAGTCCTACTCCCCGTTGTCTTCCTCAGCTAGAACTCTTATGGGAGGCATCGAGAAGGCGAGGGATGGCAACACACCCCGCCACTTAACAGAGCTGTGATGGCTCATACCCCTCTTGTGTCGGCCAGTCCCGAAAAGGTCGGATGAAAACCCGAACAATGGAAAAAAGAGTTTAGGTCGTACGGAATAGATCAGGTTTGGTCATTGGCTATCTGTTCACCATAGACGGGCAGATTCTGCCTTCCATCAAACACCCGCCCACTTCCGTCGTAAGGAGTAGGCGCATTCTTCCACTCGGGCCACTCGAGTCTGACCTTCCTCAACACACCCTCGTCGATCCCAACCAGATGGATATTGGGCGCGGGCCACACTACCGTCCGTCTGGCCGGGTCGCTATTCAGGGGGCCCGGGTATGAGACCGAGTTGTCCGGGACGCCGGGCCCGAACCCGCCCGCCCCCTTGAGGTTCGGCGGCTCCCTGTTCTTGAAGCCCGTCAGCTCGCCCACGGCGCGGAAGACGTTGGCCCCGGCGTCGTAGCGGCCCAGGCTCGGCATCGCCCAGTTGTACTCGAGGCTGGCGAGGATGGAGTAGTGCGTGTACAGGTCCGGGTCCGTGGTGCCCCTCATGGAGCGGGGCAGGGCGCTCCCCAGGAGCAAGGGGGCCACGTGGTTCGGCCTGTCGTAGGCCCGCGCCTCGTCGAAGGTCAGCAGGACCAGCGTCCGGCCGGTCAGGGCGCCCTCGGCCAGCAGGGGCTTCAGGAAGGAGCGCGCCCAGGCGGTCGCCATCGGGAGGCTCGAGTTGTGCCCGTCGTGCACCAGGTTCGGCACCATGAACATGAACTGGGGCAGCTGGCCGGCGTCGAAGTCGCGCTGGAAGTCGGCGAATGACTGCAGGTTCAGGAGGCGGGTGCCGTTCATGTTTATGCTGTCGAACGAAACGAAGGGGCTGATTTTTGGTGTTGCCAGCGATCGTTGTTCATCGCCGGGTCAGCAACGTGGCCTGTTCATCATGCACAGCCAGCCATAGACAGCGGGGGATCCTCTCACTTGTGTTTTCGAACATAATCCCACTTCCCGTTCCCCGTCGACCCGTCGCTCCCCTCGGCCATGTACCCCGGACCGGGCAGGTCCTCGAAGTAGGCCTTCCAGGGTATCATCCTCCAGTCGAAAAGGTCTACCACCGTCGAGACGTTGTGCGGGACTCGCACGACACCATCATGGTTGAGGCCGAAATAGTCGCCCGCGATGGCAGCAAGGTAGTTCGGCTGACTTGGGTGCGTGTTTGCGTAGTACCGCGACAGCACAACACCGTCCCTCCTCATCTCGGCGAAGTGCTCATTCGTCATCACCTCGACATAGTCCTGGTTCTCCAGCCAGATGGTGATGAATCTGTCAAACGCCCTGCCGCTGATGAGCTGCTCCGAGGCCCTTATTAGGTAGAGGACGCCCACAACGCGCAGTAGGACTGATCTCATCGTGTCATGGCGTCTGTTCAGGTCACTCTATGGTTGATGCTAAGAAAAGGACAAGAACTACCTACCGTCTTGCTTTACCGTCCTGGTTGAAGAGGAAATCCTCACGCAACTCATCCATCGCAGCTGCAAAGCTGGCAACAACAGGGCAGTTCAAGGCAACTCCTCCATCAGACACTCGCGTGTTTCGATGTAAGGACATAGCTCCAGGGACGTCTGTTTCATGTGGTGGCATTGGCCGTCGAACTTGAACCGAGCAAAAACGCCACTGGTGGCTATTGCTATCTCGCATGTCGAGGCTGAAATATCTCTTGGCTTCAATTCCGAATTCGCTCGAGATCTGAATGTCAAACAGGCACGCGTCTACAATGTATTCCTGTGATTGTTGGGGGGTATGTAGGTAAGTTTTCATCATGAGCAACGGGATCACTCGCCAGGGTGACCGTCCCTGAGAGACGGGTTCCTTGCCAGTGTAACCACACTGAGTGTAACCGCTTGACCCCTCATTGGAGAGACCAATAAAAAGATCAATCCCATCACATGGAATTGGATCCTCAGGAAAGTCTCTTCGGGTAAGTGCTCACGAGACATTCTGGGACCTGCAAGGTAGTAGTAACGCAGTTGTGGTAAGGCAATTGAGGAAGCCACCCACTCTTGCAAATCGCAGTACACTAACTATTCAAGCAAACATAGGTAGAGAGGACAGTGCGCTAGGTACGGATTACCTGGAGAGCGGGAACTGCGGAGATCCCTCTGCTCGGCTTTTCGGGTTACCCGAGGTGATAGAGAGACTGCACTTAGAGCGGAGAACGAGTCAACTGGTGGGGGAATGCGCCATGTGGGGTTTCTGCCCCTGTGGTGTAGGAATTTCACAGACTAGATGTCCGATACCGCCGAGTGATTTTATTCGAACTAGCCCGCTTACAAAACCATTGCTAGCAGCAAGCTGATGACCCATCGTCTCACCACCATACATGATTCAACACCGCCATCAAAGATCCGATTATATATTATATTCCACCCTCGGAGTTGCGAGCCTAGTGGGGTGCGCATGAACGCCTGAGACACAGTTTTTGCCATCATTCAATCGAACAACACACCCACGACGTACTAGGTGTATTGCCCAGCGTTGCTTTTCATGATTGGCCGCGCCTCCACTCTGGTCGGACTTCTCGGTCCTCGTCGGACCTGATTCACGCCGCAGAACGCCAGCCAGCACCTAACCCAGGCCCAAAGCAAAGCACGGGGCGAGTCTGTAGTTGTGCTGTGCCCCTCCCCCCCTGAAGTAGCGCCCACGGAAGTTAGAGTTTCTATTTTTTTTTTTGTCGGGCCGACACCATTCACAGCTCCATCATGTCGGAGCCGACAAAGCCGCAAGTGCCGTCAGTGCCCCCGCTTAGGGACACCCACGCCACCATGCATGAGACCTCAGTTTCTCCGAAGGCCGATTCCGAGCATAGGAGAGAACGAGAAGGAGAACCAGAGCGAGACCCCGGAGACTCCGTCTCCGCCCCTGTCATCGGTCCGGGACTCGACCGTCGCAGCCACGACCAGGAGCGGGATCAGGGGCAACAACGGGAGCGGAAACGTCGGCATGACAGTGAACAGGATAATGATCATGATCATGATCATGACCATGACCATGACCGTGACCGTGACTGTGACCGTGAAAATGATCATGGTCACGACTACGATCATGATCATGACCGCGAATACCACCGCGAACGCACTGGCGCCTCATCTCCCGCCACCAAAGATGGCGATGATGAGAAAGGAGACCACCACATCCGCAAGAGACAGCGAGTGAGGCTCTCGTGCCTGGAGTGCCGCAGAAGGAAGCTGTCATGCGACAGAGGCTTCCCCTGTGAGCGGTGTCTCAAGTCAGGCACCCCAGAGCGGTGCACATATGAGACCAGACCAGGTCTTGCCCCGCCAGCCAAGAACGGCCTGTCGCCTGGTGCGCTATCCACCATCGATAATCGTCTCTCCTTCCCTCCGCCTTCCCACCTGGACTATCGGAAGGATCTTGCTAGAGAGAATGACCGCATACGCCGTCTCGAGACTGAGGTCGCCCAACTGAAGGTCCTCCTCACGAAGCATGCTAGCGGAAGCGGCGGTGGTCCATCTGTTGACGGCAGTGCAACTCTGGTTGAGAACTCACCCTCTGACCACAAAGGGGAGGAGTATCCTGAGGTTGTTCCTGGCACACCACCTCGCACCTTCGCCAACATTCAGCAAGATCGTGCTGCCGAGGAGGACGAACTGCGGTTCTTCCGAGGCAAAGAGTTCAAGACTCGTTACTTCGGCCCCCATAATGCCTGCATGGCTTTCAGCGAGGTATATCAACGTCCATCCACCCCCCCGCCACTGGTTCATACGTCTTCTGGAGCTCAGTCAGTCAGCCGGGCTCTCTACAGCCTTCTCCGATGCTAACGCAGCTTCACAATAGCTCACTGGACTCTGCCCTTTCATGAAAGAGACAGCTGAAGAATGGCTGAGCCCCCTGCATATCAACCGCGCCAAGGATAAAACCCAGCGGCGGACTGAACGGGAGCAGAAGATGCTGGAGCCTGACCTGGAGCTGCAAGCTCTGCTTCCCTCACGACAGGAAACCGACGCCCTGGTGGAGGTCTATCTCGACCAGTTTGAGCAAGTGCACCGCATTGTGCACATACCAAGTTTCCGCAAAGCCTACTCCCAGTTCTGGGACCCCCTGGTGCCGAGGACGGCCACCTTCACAGCCCTGCTCCTCTCCATGCTCGCCATCTCGAGCTGTCTGCACGGAAACTCGTCGGGCAACCTCGTGGGCAACGTCTCTCAGGCCCACCACATGGCGGAGAAGTGGACAAACGCCTGCGAGGACTGGCACCGGCGACAGAGCGAGAAGCACCGAAAGCTGATTCACTACCAGATCGCATGCCTTATCTACCTATCGAAGCGCGTTAACATCATCAAGAAGAAGCGGTTTTGGAAATTGGCCGGCGCGCTGGTCCAGGACGGTATCTCTGTTGGGTTGCATCGTGACCCGGGCCACATCAGCGACAAGATATCGCCTTACAACCAGGAGATGAGGCGGCGGCTATGGTCGACGATCCAGGAGTTTGACCTCCAGGCCTCTTTCGACCACGGGCTGCCTAGCTTGCTTAGCACCCTGCACTTCGACATCAGCCCGCCGAGGAACATCAACGATGAGGAGTTTGACGAGGACACAGCCACGCTCCCGCCATCCAAGTCGCCAGACACGTACACCTTCAACTCCTTCCAACACATCAGTCGCCAGAGCCTCTCGCTTCGGCTGGAGCTGAGCCGGGTGCTCACCGGCCCTCCCGAGGAACTCGACTACGAGCGTGTGATTCGGTACACGAACCAGATCACGCAGGAGATAGACTCGCTTCCTTCGTGGGATATTATTGCCCCCGCTCCCGGAAAGGACCGGAGGGCCTCGCGTAAGCCGCTGCTGGCGTACACTCTACTGCATATCCAGCTGCGGCAGTACATCATCCCTCTGCATCAGCCGTATCTCCGCCTGCGCAAGACAAATTCCAAGTACCAATACTCGGAGATCGTGTACTACAACGCGGCCCGAGACATGGTGCTGCTGCACGATAAGCTAACGGAGCAGGGGGTGCGGACGCTGTACTTCCTGCGCGAGGACGCGCTGACGCTGTCCATCAACCTCTGCAGCGTGACTATGCTGCAGCCGCGGGGCTCGACAAACATGGTCATGGTCAACTCGGAGCACACGCTGCGGCTGCTGGAGAAGTGCCTAGCCATGAAGGAGGACCGGATCCTGCGGTGCGGCAACCACGAGCCTTGGGCCTACTCCATCATGTGCGCCGCTTACGGCTTGCTCGAGGCGCACCTGGGCACTAAGACCTCGGAGACGGCTAAGGCCGCCGCCGCCGAGCGCTTCATCAACCTGCACTACCGGCTCGTCAAGGGGGAGAACCCGCCGGCGTCGTCGATGCAGTCCATACATTCAAACAGGGGCGGCGGCGTCGCTCCGCTGTTCGATGGGGGGCCGCCTAGGTTTGATAGGCAGAAGGTGAGCGAGGAGGCTGATTGGACAGGATATGGTTCCTTTTTTTCCTCTCTTCTTTCTAAGTCTTCTGGTACGGTCCAAGTCTTCTGGTACAGTTCCCACTGACGAATTACCACCTAGTCCATCACCCCATTCGCCATCCCGAGCTCACAGGGCTCTGCCATACAGGGCGCCAACCCTGCCGACGCACCACCCACGCCGTGGTGGCTGCCCCCCGTGGATCCGAGTGTGAGCAGATTCTTCCACAGCGTCCTTTCACCACTTCCCTGTTCCTTGTCAGCAATCTCTTGCTGACGACCCCTTGTTCGTGCAACCTAGATGACACCTCTCCAGCAGCCATACAATACGGACTTCAACTTCGAGCATCTGGGCCTGGGCCTGAATTTGAACGATCTCTGGAGCGAGGCCACATGGGGGTTTCAGTGACGGCGATGGTCGCTTTTGATATATGGCGTACGTGCGTACGTTGACAAAAAAGGCATACGGGATCGGATATGTGCTATTATGGATTGGATTTGTAGGTAGGAGTTAGTTGGGCGGCCTTGTTGCTACTTTTTCCCTAGCAATATACCCTCGCCCATGTATGCCTGTTCTCGTGTCAGTCAGACCCGTTTCTGGATGGAAGTTTCCCGTTGTTGCCGTTGGGGTCTTCATTATAGGTTAAGTGTATCCGTTGGTACCAACAGATTTTGGTATCCACCCCGATACAGAGACGGGAGTGTCTCGGCCTGAACAGATCGGACACGCTTCTCCTATCACCTGCAGGCATGGTGGCAATTAAATAGGTACCCCGGCCGACCGGACGGAAGGCTCAGTTGAGTGTCGGATGCGTTCACGGAGGTAAGACATTGGTTGGCTCCTCCTTTCTTGACTCCTTCCAGCCTAGAATTGCGTCTTCAGGCCAGCACAAGGCAAGAGCACAGGCGGCGGCCGGCGAACAAGCAAACACACCACTTCGGGAAGGAGCGGCAGTGAATGCATGCTACCCACCTCGGGGAGCGGTTACGGGCAGCCATGCCGGGTCGCACTCCCAGCCTACTTGCTCCCCGTCATGAAGTTGTCTGCGGCCGGCCACCAACGCTGCACTACTGTTCCTAGAGGTTACTGTGCGTCTTGTTTCCCACGCCCCCGGGTGACGGGATGCCAGCATGGGTTGTCTGCTGTTCTGTTGGGCGTGAGCCATTCATTCATCATTCAGGGTGCTTAGTGACTGGGTTGACTAGTTTGGACTACCTCATTCAGTTGTCTTTCTCTTGCCTTTTGTTTGTTTGTTTGTTTGTTTGTTTGTCTGTTCGTTTGAGCCAGGGCATCTATCCCCCTGTGTTATCCTGACGCCTAGTACCCACCGACAAGCACTAACAGGATCACAGAGCCTGAAACAGTCTTTGTTCATCACCCCCTCTACTCCAGGATTACACAATGGATGTCTTCTGCTGCTGCCATCGCGGCCACCGTCAGTCGTCAAAGGCCAAGACAAAGCTGCCCTCCGCATCCACACCCAGTGCCCCTCCCGTGCTACCATCGCCGCCGGCCCCGGTGATACTCCCCGCCCTACTGTCTCAGATCCCAGCGCCGTCAGCCAACCCATTGACTCAGACGCCAAACCTGTCCAGATCTTCCCTCCCGCTTGCTGCTCCGATACCCGGCGCCCCTCTGGAGCCGGTGGAGATCAGTGAGCTGGTGATCGACGATTCGGACAGCGGCAGGGGGTCCCCCAGGGGCAAGAAGAATAGCAGTAACAACAGGATGTCGAGGAACAGCACCATGGAATTCGTCCGAACGCGTCTCCGGAGGCATATGTCGCAGGACACTCTCCAACGCCATTCGAAGAACACAGTGGGCAGCAGCACCGAGGAGCTGGCCCGACGGGCCGAACTCAGGCGTCTGATGCGCAAACGGATTCAGGAGGAGCTCCAGGGTGACGAACACCCACAGGTCGCCACCGCGAGGCAGGGCTCTTCCACGGCTGCGCGCGTCTCCATGCCCTTAATTGACGGGCTCCCCAATGGTGGGCCTCGGGACCACATCGAGTTCTCGGTCATGGTGGCAGCCGAAGACATACAGAATACGGGGGCTTCTGCGGAGGTCGAACTAGCAGTAGAAACCCCGTCCCCAAAGCTCTCTGGGAATAACCACAGCATCGTATCCCCGAGCCTTGAGAACAAACCGGCCAAACTCGCGGATCCCCGCCGAGTGAGCTGTCCTCCTGGCTATTTGGGCCTCGGGCAAGGCACAAGTGGCATGTCGCCCACCCCAGCCTCCCGTTCCGCCCTGCGGGATAAGAGGAACTCGCTGCCAACGCAGTTGTCGTCTTCCTCTGATCAATCATCGCCCATCAGCTTCCCAAGCATGACGGAGTCGTCGCCCGACTCTTTCCAGGTCTCCTCCGGGAGCGGACAACTGGGTACCGGCAGAAAAGCGGTGACGGCTGTGGTGGTGAACGGGGGGTTCACCGCTAAGGACTTCAAGAAGAAAGGGAACAGGGCAGGCGAGAGGGACAGCTACTCGTTGCACACAAGCCCACAGTCTCCAACGGCCGGGAAATCGTTTGAAGCCCTGTCAAAATCTCCGATGAGGCAGTCAGTTTCGTTGGACATTCAGGATCCCACATGCTCACCCCTCAACGTCTGGCTCCGAGCCCAGGAACATTCTCTTGCAGCATCGATTTCAGATGATGGGAATGGGTTTAGAGACAGCTTGGACGGTGCTTGCGTCTTTGAAACACCAAAGGCGGACAAGCCAGGACCGAGCCCGAGCCCGAGCTACAGCCCCAAAGTCGGAAACGGCCTGGACGAATTGAACCCCCAAGGTGCCCATCTTCACAGTATGGATATCAACAAAGTCGATGTCCAAGGGGTTAACACGGTAATATCTGATCCGGCAACTCGCCCCGTTGGATGCCCGACGTCTCTTCGAGGCGGATCCCTCGACGAGGGAGACCTCAGTTCCGAAAACTCCCCACACGCTCCCCAAGGCTCGGGGTCGGATGTGAACTCAGAGCGGTTCAAGGTTCCCTTCAACCGCTACTCCTTGCCGGGCATTCAGTCACCCTCCCACAAGAAAAGCCATCACCGACCCTCCAAGTCAACTGGAAATCTTGCAAAGAACCCCCGCTTCTCACGAAGGCTGTTGTCCCCGGATGTCATTTGTGAGACCCCTTCTTCCAGCCTCATTGCGTACCACTTCTGCTGGACCTAACTTGTACCTTGCTTTATTGTTCTAGGGTCTAGCGGGTCGTCTCAGAACCGGGAGGTCACAAAGCCAACGCAAGACTCGTATGGGACCGCTCGTAACAGTACGATGAGCCTGAACCTGCCACTCCCGGGCCTGCGCAAGGCATGTTATGAGTCGTCTTCGGGCGTGGCTTCGGAGACATCGAGCTTCCAGCACCGCGAGGCTGAGCTCCTGACGATCCCCAAGAGGTTCGGAGACGTGGCGGCTCGCTGGAAACCACACGCCGTGAGTCGATTTAGAGAAGAGCTCGAGGAGGCAGACCTGGACCCTTCTTCCCGACGGCGGCCTTCATTTCTCTCCAAAATCCATCTTGCCATCCCGAAGAAAGTGAGACTAGCATCAAAAAGCCACCCTTGCCAAGATGTTATAAACTCCAATGAAGAGGCCAGGCTGGGTAACGGGTTCTCCAGCTTGAGGGGTGTCCCAAGCCCCATGCTAAGCCTGAACCCGGTGCAGTCAAACAACTGTCCCTCGCTTGACCGACAACGGCACAGCCAGGCTGAAAGTGCAGAGGATGCCTGGCGACGCGCCATCCGTGCCGAGGCCGAGGAGCGCAGCTCGATTGCTCACAGGAGCAGCGGCCGCCACAGCTTGAGCATACGACGGAGTGTTTCCAGGCCCGAACATGACAGCGAGCCTCGTCTCACAGACTTTGCCAATCAGAGGCACCACTATCACGGGACAAATCTCTCATCCGCAAGCCACGAATGCGTCTACAGCGTTGACCATCCCGACCTCTCCCCACTGTCAATGCCTCCCAAACAGTACAATGAGAAATTCCGCAGAAACCTCCAGCATTCAGACAGAATACTGGAGGACTGGTCTCGAAGGCAGCGCGCCGACAACCATGCAGCCAGGCTGGACAGCAGCCCTCTTCCCGCCAGAAGGCTCTCCGAGGCTCCCCAATCATGGGCAAAGTTTCCGTCTTGCAACCGGGCCCAGAGAAACGGGCCAGCCGGTCCGGGAGATGGTGTGAATGCCCGTGACTTCGCGGTCACCTCCGTGGCCAGTGACGGGAAGATGGAATGGGTGACGGACAAGCCGGCGGGTCCCGTGACGCCTAAGAAGAGAGCGGCCACGGGCCCGGACCCACGAAGGCTGTCCAACAATTGGGCCAAGGCGCTGAGGTTCAGCCTGGGCAAGCTGTTCTGCCCCCGCGTCCCACGCTCCGTGGAGAGGCACGCGAGCGCCAAGGGCTGCCGGCGGAGCAGCTGCCAGACGGGCGGGTGCCTCGAGTACCCCGAGCTGGAGATCCTCCCGACCGAGGGCGGCTTCAAGGAGCTCCGGGCCCTGGAGCACGAGATCGAGTCGATGAAGGGGCATGCCCGTCACGACCGGCAGTCTTCCTCTTCGCATGGACCGTCAGGCGGCGGCGATGAGGGGGTGGTTGAGGATAGACTCTCGGTGTTCAGCACGAAGATGGCATCCATGTTGCATGAAGCGGGTCACCTCAGTAGCGAGAGGGACGGGGAATCCGAGAAGGGGTTACCGTGTGGGGATGGTCTGCCGGCGGAAGGGACAGCACGGCACAAGAATGATGAGCCTCCGATGACCCCTATCTGCATACCATCGGGTTGCTACCACCACTTGCCACCAGGAAAGGAGGCGTGCGAGGCTGTTGGGCTCGGCAACACACCCTCGGAAACCTTTGCCACGCCCAAGAGTCACATGTCTTCGTCTCACCGAAAGGACCGCATCGAGGCCTTGGATGGCCCGGCTGACTCTGACTCGAGGTCGGACTCGATTAAGAGCTGTGTCACAGTCATCAACACCGCCGCCAAATCGGCCGTGGAACCCGAGCCTGCCCAAGTCCAGCTCGGGCCGGGATGAGGAGCAGGGCCCAGTTGAGATGGAGAACTTCGCGACTTCACCGATGGCTGCATAATGCTGTAGTAATAACCAGCCAGCCGGGACTCATCTGGACTAATAATCGCTGTACGGGGAACACACTCTCACTGCTGCCCACCATATTCTATTAGCCTTATTTATCCGTTGTTAGAGCCTCTACAGAGGTGATTGTTGCTTATCTTCTTCTCTCTTTTTTCTCTTTCTTTCTCTGCCAAGACATTGGCAGTACATAATAAGGGGGTGGCAGAATAGGTCGACACTCTATGATCTTTACTCACCTGCATAGATACCTAGCTCTGTTTGTTTGTTTCATACAGTCGAGACATCTGCTTGTTCATGGTAGAGTTATGGGCAGGGGGAGACGAGAGCTCCGTATGATAGATCACCACGGCTTTGTCTGGAAAGCAGCCGCCTACTACCTACCTACCTACCCACCTCCCGAGCCAGGTACTTAGATCAGCTTAATCGCCCTAAATGTCAAGGGATATCTTTGCATGAATGGAGAACGAGAAGACCATTGACAAGAAGGTGGCTCATGATGTCATGTCGAGGCTGGTTGGTTCCGACCACCATCTGTGTGACATAGGGGGATCAAAACTACACCTGAGATGGTCTGTCGCCCCAGCTTCTCTCGCTGACCCTAAGGCGGAAATGTCCGAGTGCAGCAAAATTCAGAGGAGATGGGGTCAAGACTCTAGCTGGATGCTCTTCCCGAACCTCGCGTATAACTCCACCTTGAGCTGCGTCATCTCCTCTCTGATGGTACCCAGCGTGTCCTCCAGCTTCTCGATCTCCCCCTCGATCTTGGCGGTCGAGATGCCGAGCATCTCCTGCGCCTGGGGGAGGCGCACGTGGAAGAAGGCGTCGCCGATCTTGTAGCTGTGATTTTAAGGTATGATTTGGCGTTAGTCTCTTTAGCCCCTTGGAGACTCATGAGGTTTGGGGGGGGGGGAGAGGCGGTAATAGGCAGCGACAAAGCTTCCAGTCGAGTGAAAGAAGATGGGCTGGGTATGGTTGGAGGGTTGGCTTACGGGATGACATCTTCTTCGTCTGCAAGCTCGAGTTCCAAGGTGATGTCGTCGAGCTCTTCCTTTTCTTTCTGTGACAGGGGAGGAACCAGTCTGAATTAGGACGAGGTTGAAGAACAGGAGAAAAGAGGAGAAGAGGGGACAAAAAAGAGATGCGGAAACAAAGGAGAAAAAAGAATATGGCCTTGGACTCACATTCTTCGCCTTGAGCTCGTCCTCCATTGAGAGCTCTCTCTGGTGCAGTCGACTGAACCTGTTGATCCTCTCTTGATCCTCCCGCCTAACCTCAACCTCATCACCGCCTGCCGCCTCCTCGTCTTTTGACAACTGGTTGTAATAGTATTCCTTGTTAGCACTCTTCACCAACCCTGTCCATGACATAAGTGTGGATATACATACCATTCGACGATTCATCGTTGCTATATCTCGGAAGTCTCAATTGCCCTAGGTGTTTGGCTCGGATTCGGAGACCTAGCTGAGATACTCTCATAAAGCCTTTCTCATCACCATCACCATCTCATCAATGTTGCGGCCGCGTGAGTTGCTGGATTCGATAAAGTACAGTGTATCTGGTACAGTGCATTGTGGAATTGCCACTAAAGAATCCATGGTGGGGGTTTGTTTGATAGCTTGGCGGCATTTGCCCATTGAGCTCCCCATTAAAATCGCGGGGAGATACATGTACCTAAGGTACCTACCTACCTACGCGCCTGATTGTAGCCTCGATGCCGACACACACCTACTTACATGACCTATGTCGAACTGCTCCATCCTTGGCCACAAAACTCCGATTTCCACCTCTACAATATGGCGCCCGGACAGAAGATGTACCCTCGTAGTACTGTGAAGAAGATTGTTAAAGCCACGACGAACTGTAAAGTCGCCAAGAACGCCGATGTCATGGTCAGTCCTTTGTCGCCGCCTAAATACCTGCCTCGACGCGTCCTCTCGCGCAGGCAGGCAGCGACTACCAACACTAACCCTCTCGTCGACGTGACTAGATATTCCTCGATTACGTCCTGTTTATGCAAACGTATCTATCCCGCCCGACCTCAACAAGCCCCTTTGGAATCTAACTGGAGTCCAAGCTAAGATGGTATTATTATTGTGTTTTAGTTTGATAAAAGAAGCCGCGATCGAAACCAAGCAAGCCGGTGAGAGGGGAATCACACCGAGGAGCGTGTCGAGGGTTACGTCGGTCAGTCCTGAAGTATCCCGTCAGATCGATTTTCCCCCCGCCGTCGTCCCTATTCCCGCCATCTTTCGGATGGCTTCTGACATGACGCACCGTTTGCTAGGATACGCTCCAGAAGTTCAAAGGTTGAACGTGCGGGGGACTACGAGCGAATCGAAACCGAGGAACAACCCGTCCTACTCAATTTGTGAGGAGTGGGAACCAGAAGTCGTGACGTACACCCCCCACCACGGAGACCTCACATCGCAACCTGGCTGTCCTGAATTTGAGAGGACGAAAGTCTCCATAGCTGCTGGATGTGTAGCGAGCAGCCAAAGTACTAGTTCACCCCATGACCGCGGCAGGAGAGTTTGCATCATCAAGTGGAACGTAGACTAGGAGGTCGAAGGTTCTACGGATAAGCACCCATTAAACGAGCCGATGTGGTGTCGTTGGTGGTTGGTGAAAGCCACAGCGTCATATTGAGGCTGGCTGGATTGGTCGAGGGACCGACGAGTACTTGGAGGGCTTGTGAGGGACAACACAAGATGTGTTATATACAGTGAAATAGGCAACGAATAAGGAAAGTAATAGGCTACAGTAGAAGAATTAGGGCAACCTGCAAGCCTTGGGACGTATAAAAATACAATGGTCGGTGAAGGGTGATGTTTGGATCAATGTACTCTGAGAGCCTTGTTGGCTTCATGTCAATCAAGGTTCTTTTCTCCAATGTTCTCCGAAGTTCGTTGCAGGGATAAAACCTCCAATTACGCACCTATTTGAACGGCGTTGGGGCTGATGGTTGCGTATCATGGTGGTGCCCCGGTACCCCCAAATGGCACAGGCAGCTACCTAGAGCGTTTGAAAGGGGGGGGGGAAGGCACCTTGGCGGCAGGCACAGGCACACCACACGAGAGCCAATTTTCAATTTTTTTTTTTGACAGGCCTCAGACAACAAACTTCGACCTTTTTGACCTTCAGAAAAAATCCTGACCATAACCGTAAGAATACCTATCATCTACAGACACACCATACCTCACTGCATACCCCATAGTCCTCCGAGTTCTTTCTGTATTTCGCCCTTCTCTCGGGAGCATTATTTTCCTCCTGTCTATCCTAACCCAGTAGGCTCTCTTGCCCACGAATCCCGTCCGGTTCTCCCTTTCTCCCACATCAGTCTCTAGCCCAACCTCGACCCGTCCCAAGCGGCTGTCTCGGCTCTGTCCTAAGCTTGCAATCTTCGCATAGCGCCTTTTTATTTTATTTTCGAGATTAGATTCTGCTCAGAACCGTGCAACATGGCTTCACCCGCCGTCCAGAACACTGTGGTCCAGTCTGAGTCTAAGTCTGCAAAGAAGAAGAAGGGCAAGGCAGAGCGCACCGAGTCCCCGGCGCCCGCATCCACCATGACCCCGGATAAGGCCGGCTCTGTTGCCGGTGGCGACGCGGCCCAGGATGACGGCGAGACTCCCTACATTCGGGAGCTGCAGAAGTGAGTCAATTCTCGCCTCTATGTAGCTTCTTTGCTCTACGTCACCTCGTGGCCCACGTGTTGCTCACATTTGCTTCTCCCCGTCCAGGAATATTCGCAACGTCAACAAGAAAATTGTAGGTCGATCATTCGAGGAAACTCTAAACGCCACGCCGCCCTGTGCTATGCTGGGTGGAGATATTCTTTCTGACACGTGCCCGTAGACCAATGCCTCCAGGACAGACAACGTGATCGCTGAGCACAAGGACAAGTCCTTGGACGAGCTCGTCCAGCTCAAGATCATCAACGCCGACCAAAAGGCCCAAGTCCTCAACAAGCCGCGCCTCCAGTCCCAGCTCGCCCAGCTGGAGGAGCAGCTCGCCCAGTACAAGAAAATCGACCAGGAGTACCGTGCCCGCGCGGTCACCGACAAGGCCGAACTGGAGAAGGTTCTGGCCGACAAGTACGAGAAGGAGAAAGCGACAGCCGTGGATGAGCTTAAGGAGAAGAGCAAGGCCGATTCGGAGAAGACGCTTCGAGACAGCCTGCTCGTCCTCTCCCAGTTCCTGCGCCTGGCGGCTTCTCGACGAGCCGAAGACACGGACGCGGATCTGGACGAGAACCGTGCCCTTGAGGGCGTTCTCCTCCAGGTCTACTCTGGTGACGAGACCGGTGTAGACACCATGTTGAAGTTGGTCCAGGGCTCCCATGATCAAACCAAGAGCGTTACCGGCGAGGACCTCGAGACAACCTGTAAGTACTCAAGTCTGCTTATGGCTCGTTACTGGGGGCTTGGGAGCATGACCTGTGTGCCCTGAGTGGAGTACTGTGTAGCTAACCGAGCACCTCGCACACTCTCAGACAGCCAAGTGAGGGAAGCCGCAATCACCCACTCAGTACCCTTGTTCCTAGTTGAGGCAGAATCGTCCGAGCCCGAGACTAAGGCTCCGGAGCCGGCCACCGACCCGACGATTGCCAACGCGGGCCTGACCGAGATTGACACGGGCGTTGATGTTGCCCTCACCAACGGCCACGCGGCCGAAGAGTCACCCCTGGCCTCTGTCCCCTCGAACGCAGAGGCGGCTGCTGACGGGGCGGCCAATGCCGCGGCCGAGGCTCAGTGGGATGCGGGCAATGCCAGCATGTCTGCGTCCCAGGAGTGGGTCGAGGTCCCGCGTGACCCGGCCGAGACGGAGACGGGGCTGAACGCCACGCCTGCGGCTGCGGCTAACACCCAATCTTGGGCGGACGATGCGGCCGAGCACGCTGCCGAGGCAAGTAGTTTCTTTTCTTTTCTTTCTTTGTATAGCGCGATGGTGACAGACATGGCGCCCATGCATTAGTTAGCTCTTGTATGATTTCGTACTAACCTTCCTTCCCATTCTCGCAGATGCCCGTTCAGGCCGATCCCAACGACGGCTTCCAGTCGGTCCAGCGCAACCGCGGCCGGGGAGACCGTGAGGGCGGCTGGCGTGGCGGCAACAGGGGCGGCTACCGCGGACGCGGCGGCTTTAGGGGAGATGGCCGAGGACGCGGTCGTGGCCGGGGAGGCAACGGGTCGTTCCGTGGCGGTCAGCGCCGGTCTGACGAGTCTTAGAGAATGTCGAACCGGCCGCGCCTTCGGAGGCTGCGGCGGTGGAGGGGCGTAATCGCCGGCAAGAAGAAGTACTACCACTACATCATCGCATACAGAGCTGCCACCAAAACCACAACCAACACCAAAACTGACACCACTACCGCCTCGAAGAAGAAGCATCGCCACCACTCCATTTCCTCCCTGTATCCAACCTCCCAGACTTCCACCTGGCATCGCATATGCTCTCCCCCCTGGAAGGCTTTGGAAGGCTCGTCCTCGTCCTTAGCCGGCCTGGATGTGGCTGCTGTCTTGTCTGAGTCTAACGAGTCGGAATCTTCATCACACTCCAGCATAAGCATCATTACCGCCGCAGATGCTGGTGTACTCTCCCAGTCGCCATCGTCGTCATTGCCCTCCCCACTAGACCCTCCGCATCCCCAGATGTATTTCTAATCCCCCTACTTACCCCAACCTCACCATCACGATGACGAAAATCACAAAACCGCCAACGTGAACTGAAGATGCCACCAAACGTGGCATTTTCTCTGTTGCTTTGGAACTTCGCCCTTTTTTTATTTTGGCAGTTTTGACTTCTCTGTTCTTTGGAAGCTCCGAAGAATGAGTTTCATATCCTTCCCATCAACCGACTGCAAGGAAAGGTAACGTCTGCTCTGGCGCACGGATTTCGGACTGCGGGAGTGTGTGACGAGCCTCACCAAGTCATGTAGAGTAAGCATCACGCATTACCGAGACTAGGACCGACTAGATATGTAGGCAGGCAGGTGTACAAGGAATAAAGGAGAGGCAGAGAAAGAGAGCGGAGACAGGGGAAGGGGGAAAGGGAACCCCAGAACCAAAAACTAAAACATAATCTATGATATTACCCAACTGTTGCTTGCTCTTTATTGATGAGCCGTGTCTATGATGTATCAATTATAAGAAGGTACGATTTTGCCATCTTGGAGGGTCATTTATTTATTCCCGGACGGCTGAAAGACTAGAAAGAGAGGGCTGATCCGTCTGGCTCCTAAACCGGGCCGCCTGGTATGCACCCTGATCTATCTTCGGTGTAGGGAGCGAAGTTGGTGACTTCCTCCGTACTTCTGCCAACCATCGACTCGAGTCTCTTTGGTGTGAACCCCCCACCGCATCCGTATCTTACATTGTATGCCCAGCACGTCGGCTGCAAATGTCTGCGTGGCCAAGCCACAGAGTCACATTTTGTCTCCTCCGGCCACACTTCCGACGATAGATTCCTTCCAATAGTAGGCATGTGGTGCACTAGACGCCCCAAAAAAGGGGGGCACAAAACAAACGCTGGTCCCCGATTTTGTTTTTCCGAATCCTCTCCAAACCAATACCCGCCCCACAAACCTCCTCCCCCCGGACTCCCCCTGGTGTCCCGCTCAGCTCAGCTCAGCTACCCGTGGCCTCCCTATAAAAGGTGACGGCCCCAGCCTGCCCCGCGGCGCAGAACGACTCCCCCGGCCTGGCCGGGTTGGTCTTGACTAACCAGCGGACTGCCCAGACGGCGCGGTCGCCTTCCGAGTGGGTGGCGACGCAGGCGCCGCTCTCGACGGACCAAACCCGGACGCGGCCGTCGAAGGAGCCCGACAGCAGGTGCTCGCCCGTGTGGGACCAGTCCAGGCACGTCACCCAGGGGGAGACGGCGCCGGCCCCGCCGGGGGAGAGGCTGGCCACGTGCTCGCCGTTGAGGGTGTCGTAGATTGCGATTATGCCAGCGTCCCCGGCCGTCGCGAGACGGGTGCCGTGGGGGGAGAACTTTACCGCGCGGATGGGTTTTGAGAGTGCTGTTTTATATTTTTCGGTTAATAATTTTGACTTTTCATGTTCCGCCACGGGTGGCGTTTTGGTTTATTTTCTCTCCTTCTGCTGTTTATTTTTCTTTTCTTTCCCCCTTTCCCTTGCTCGTTCTGTAAGGGCCTCCAAAGATCAAGGTGAAGCGCAGGAGAGAAAAAGAGAGAAGAAAAAAAAAGAACAGGAGGAGGGAGAAGTAAACCAAAGAAAGGGAAGGGGAAGACAGAAACAAACCCACCTGTAAGCGCGAAAATCATCCTCCCCGAGTCGTTGTTGAAGACGTAAACCGTCCCGCCCTGGTGCCCGCTGGCCGTCAACCTCCCATCCGGGCTGACGTCGACGCTCATGCCGAAGCAGCCCGTGGCCGACGCGTCCGAGGCGGAGCTGGTCTCGTAGTGGCGGGCGGCCTTGCCGGCGACGAGGTCCCAGAGCGCCACGCGGCCCGACTCCGAGGTGCAGGCGAGGAACTGCTCGTCCGCCGTGAGGGCGACGGCCCAGACGCGGCCCGCCGCCGCCGCCGCACCGCCGCCGCCGCCCCCCCACGGGCTGACGGTCGAGTGCTCCTTCCAGCCGCCCTCGGGCGTGCGCGCCCAGATCTTGACCTCGTCGCC
This sequence comes from Pseudohalonectria lignicola, assembly GCA_003049395.1. NCBI lineage: Eukaryota > Fungi > Ascomycota > Sordariomycetes > Magnaporthales > Ophioceraceae > Pseudohalonectria > Pseudohalonectria lignicola. The sequence continues at coordinate 62,196 of PYSP01000025.1, forward strand.
GAACCCCACCGAGGCCAGGACCTTGCCTGGACCGCCGCGGCCCGTGGCGAGGTGGTGGATGCCCGTCTTGTGCGCCTTGGCTATCTCGGTCGGCGGGTCGGCGGGGCAGGCCGCGGAGTGGATCTTTATGGAGGAGCCGCCGGATGCGGAGAAGACCTGCTCCGGCGTTGTGGCGAGGGCGAAGATGGGGGATGGGTGGGCTGTGATGAGGGGGTTTGCGAGTTAGTTGGGGCCGAGCTCCTTTGGAGCTGGGCATTGCGACGGAGAGCTGTGACGTGGGGGTTTTTGATGGTGGGGGGTTAGGCTTTTTGTACGGACCATTGTCTACCGTATGGACGGTTAGGTATTGTTTAGACTAGGTGGTGGATTAGTAGATGTAATAGGCAAGCTCTAGGACTTTAGGTTAGCTCATAAGGGCACATACCATGATCCGTGTGTAGGGTGGTTGTTCAAAAACAGTTGCGGGTTTCCTGTCGAGGAGAAGCTTGGTGGGATGGTGGGGTGCCTGAATTTGGAGCTCCCCCAAGCTCGATGCCGATTTGGGCAAGCACTTGGGTTCTCCCGTCGTTTATCACCCAAAGTAACCAGAGTTGACGGGACTCCTCGCAACCTCTTGAAAAAAATAAAATTGAGTAAATGGATATAGAAGAATAGTCGATCTTGGGTTTGATTTAATGTCCCAATATTGGCCGAGTAAGCTAATATATCGTGCTTCCTTACCTGGAGCGGTCTTTCACTGGCACATCCTTTGTAGACGAAGCTCAGACCACAAACTAGGCCGGCTTTTCCTATGTTCTATCCCAAGGCGTTCAAACGCTCTTGGACGGAACCGGCATTGGTATGCGCAAACGCAATCAGGTTGTCATAGCTGTGGAATTTCACTCTGTGACGATCAAGAGTGGGATGTAGAAGGCGAGAAGGAAAGATCACGGACAGCCATTGAGCTAAGGCACCCTGAGAAACCCAAGAAACACATCTAACCCCATCTGATGTTGGGGGCGTGACCACGTCCCGCCATCATATTCCGAAATATACATCGCCGTACAATATGATACACTTGGTACAAAGCTTCTCTATGGCCGCAACATGGCTGGCCTCCAGTGCCTGACACTATCGTGCGCAGGGAACGCTCAATGACTCCAAGCTCCTACGTTCCCACATCCTCCTCCTTGTTCTTCAGGGCCTTCTTGACTTCTACCAGCAGGATTTCTAATTAGCAGCTGCGACATACATAAGGTCGGAATTGCTTATCTGCCAATGCGGGTCTCTTACTCTCAAGGCAGTGAGGACACAAGTAGTGCATCCTCTTTAGGCCACCGCAAGCGGGACACTTGCAGAGGGCCGTAGTGTCCTTTAACGCCTTGCCCGCCATTTGACGATGCCTCTTCTTAGAATGTGACGTCTTCTTCTTGGGCACTGCCTTCAATATTCCATCCCATATTCCTCCGAGTAGTGATGGTAGTGAGGGTAGGCTCAGTGTTATCCCGGCGGGGACGGCGAATCTGAGCGACGGGAGGAGTGGGAGCGATATTTGTCGTACGTAGGCGGCGGCGAATCTGGAGGCGACGACGAGAGAAGGAGGAGAAATTCGGGGAACAAGTGAGGATGATATTCTGAGCTGCTGAGCTGCCACTGCCGCCGCCATCTTGCCTTCTCTGCCCAGAGCCTGCCCTCCGCCCTGAAAAACTTCCAAGCGTCGTTTCCAACACCTCAGCGAGAAAATTTTGCCGCTACGCGAAGCTCGTGGGAGAAGCAGGAATCGAACCGTCGCGTAGTGAGTCGAGGATTTCGTTAACTAGTTCACAGTTTGTGTGTTGCCTTGGTTCGTTCGCCAGTCCTGTTGTTTTTGGTTTACATGATGCAAAGCCAAAATTTCTTGTGAACATCACAGGTTCAAGAACCGGACAGTCATCTGCAGCTGGCAGCATGCAACAACGATAAGGTTTCCAGGATCAGTTGGCAGCTGTCGAGCCTGCCCCACAATCTGCAGACCTGTGGTCCCTAGAATGTCGGAAAAAGAGCACGGACGATGATTGACCAATTAAACAGAGTTAACCCCTTTCCCCTTTCTGTGGGCGTTCGACCCTTGCTTCCCTGGCTAGGGAAATTATTGTTTGGCACGAGAAGGCGGGAAAGTGCAAGCCTGGATTAAATCTCCCCAATTCAACACAGACACAGCTTCACCTTCCCAGACGACCGCGATAGCTTCAATCCCTCCACTCCCACGAGACCCTCTAACCAGGCATCCCGCCATCATTCACCGGTGTCCTTGGCAGCAAGTCTATCGACACCTTTAATCAGCTGCTGCAGCACAAGGGAGCCGACGCCAAGTCTCGCAGCCCATATAGCAAAAATGGCGGCCATGCCACCTGCCACGATCTACCCGCAGAGCCATGTCGGGTTTGACAGCATCACTTCCCAGATTGAGCGCAAGCTGTTGAAGCGTGGATTCCAATTCAACATCATCTGTGTTGGTGAGTTTTGGCTTGCTTTTGCCTGTCCGGTTTGCTTGCAATTCAACCACGTGTCGCCTAGCCCCCAACCTACCGCCATCGCCGCCGTCTCGTATTTCTGTTCTGTGCGGCATGTGGCCTCGCTTTCAGCCTGCTGGCGATTTACAACATCAAAAAACAATGCCTTCTATCATATCCACAGGACACCTGATTGACTGACTTTGCTCTTTCCCACGATCCACAGGCCAGACGGGTCTGGGCAAGTCGACCCTGATCAACACCATCTTCGCCTCGCACCTGATTGAGTCCAAGGGAAGACATCACCCGGAGGAGGTGATCCGCGCGACCACCGAGATCCACCCCGTTTCGCACATTATTGAGGAGAATGGCGTTCGTCTGCGACTCAACATCGTCGACACGCCCGGCTATGGCGACTTGATCAACAACGACCGATGCTGGGACCCGATTGTGAAGTACATCAAGGACCAGCACTCAGCCTACCTGCGCAAGGAGCTTACGGCCCAGCGCGAGCGCTACATCCAGGACACGCGCATCCACTGCTGCCTGTTCTTCATCCAGCCGTCGGGCCACTCGCTGAAGCCGATCGATATCGTCGTCCTGAAGAAGTTGTCTGACGTAGTCAACGTCGTGCCCGTCATCGCCAAGGCCGACTCCCTGACGCTGGAGGAGCGCCAAGCATTCAAGGAGCGCATCAAGGAGGAGTTCTCGTTCCACAACCTGAAGATGTACCCCTACGATAATGACGAGTTCGACGAGGACGAGAGGGCCACCAACTCGCTAATCAAGGTAAGCAAGCTATGGTGCCGCCCGGTACAGCATGGATACATGATGAACATGCATTTCACCTACTAACTGGCTTGTCTCCCAGAGCATCGTGCCCTTCGCCGTCGTCGGGTCCGAGAAGTCCATCATCGTCAACGGCAAGCAGGTCCGCGGCCGGCAGAACAGGTGGGGCGTGATCAACGTCGAGGATGAGAATCACTGCGAGTTTGTGCACCTGCGCAACTTCCTGCTGCGGACGCACCTGCAGGACCTCATCGAGACGACCTCACAAATCCACTACGAGACGTTCCGCGCCAAGCAACTGCTCGCGCTGAAGGAGAGCAGCGCGCAGGGCCATGGCAGCAGGCCGATCTCGCCCGCCGCGGACCGCGAGATGAGCCGCAGCTCGCAGCGCATGACCATGAACGGCTACTAGATCCCGTCGGCATTCGTCATGCCGTTGCCGATGTCGTGAGATGTTGGGCTATATCCAGAGGCTCTCCGGGTCCCTCTCTGTCTTTCTCTGTCCGGAGAAGGATATGTGTGTGCATCTGTACCTCAGTACGTACATCTGGACGCACCGCTGTCACGGTTGAGAACTCCCACCGCTGCGCCCGCATCAATGCCAGGCGGATGGGGGTAACCACCAACCAACCTGCTGTCAAAAAGGGGTTTCACCTAGGGATTATGAAGTTACCGGCGGATGCGATACCAAAATTTCTCTCTATTTTAATTATCCAGATATTCGAAGTCGCGCGATCGCAATGAGGGAAGGAGGATGATGAAGAGGAGGACTAGCGGCCTGCCAGTTCGGTGACTCGGTTCATGGACAAGTCGTTTGGCGATAGGTGGCGGCGGTGGCGTTAGGTCCATACCCGCTTTGGCCTAATCGAATTGTTTTTCTCTTGTTCTATCTTCTTCACTTTGTTGGCGACTTCTTTCCAACCACTTCCCAGGCCTGGCCCTTTTTCTTTCTTTTTTCTTGTTCTTTTCTCTTGATAAACCATCATTCTCTTTTTAGTATGAGCCCCCCAAAAACACTTCTTCCAACTTTGCCTTGGTGTTGTTATTGGTGTTGTTTCTAATGATCCTATCCCCAAACTGCTCCTGACACCTCGAGTAACTGAGAGTTCGACCAATAATTTCTGTGTGGAATACATAGGTAGTTGAACTCGTGAGTCTTTGCCCGCCTCGTGCTTGAGAGAATCCCAGCCCTATGACAGCACAACGCAGCGTGGAAATGACTGAGGTCACGAACATGTTTTATGCTTGAGAGGGCTATATGAAAGAAGTACCTCTGGGTTCTCGATCATTCCCGGATTTATAAGTCTCAATTCGATATATCGTGCGTGACCTACGGCGTAGAGGTGGTTTGGATGCTCTGGAATGGTCCTCTGGTCCTGGGTTAGGGTTGCCCCACGTGGAGGCAGTGGACCACTACGCGTGCCTGCATTTTGGCGCCAAACTCGCTCCGAAGTCGAAGACCACCACATCTTGTCGGCGAGCCTTTTTTTTTCACACGTCACCGCCTGAACGCACAGCTATGAGTAACCGCAATGACCTTCTATGTCACCGACAAGGCAATTTGAGGCGCGAGATGCTACATACCGAGAGCCGACAACCCCAAACCCGTCCACGCGGCAGTGCCCCGTCCTGAAAAGCCTCATACCGGACATCCTGCGTACCAAAGAGTGCAGGCCCGGGTCGATCTTCCTCGTCGAAGGTGTCAACTCCAGAATTGGCATTAGGGCTTCTGCTGCTGCTAAACACCGCGCTGTGCGCCTACTACTCGGGGATGGCAGACTCTGTATCCAGGCACTGCTATGCTCCGCAGCGCATCGGTTGGTGGACGGCGGGGTGATTTGCAAAGGCAGCTACATCAGCCTCGAACGTTTTCGAATTCGTATGATACGGAAGAATACTACTGGGCCTACGACTGTGTTCTTAGTTGTTGAACAGATCGCCGTCGTGCGGCGCCATGGGCCGGATATTAATTGCCATGAGCCTCGGAGGTCGGCATCTAGGGAGGCTCCCTCGGGGGAAGTGATAGCGGCCGACTCGGTAGCTGCGGAACCCGAAGAGACGCGCCACCCGTTAGGAGGCTCGGCTCTAACGGCTCATGAAGAAGTCTCGATGGACTCTCTTGAGTTTACTGAGATACATGGTCATGAGGATGAGCCCGAGCAAACGACTTCTCATCAAGCCCCCAGCGCTCGGCCGTCGTCCACGGGGGACGATGATGGGAAGCCTTGTCACCGGTTCGATACATCAACCTCCCAAGTTGGAAGTGGCAAAGCAGTCCCCGTGGAGTCGAACGACGACCCTGCCAAACCATTGAAGCTTGCCACGCTTCGCTCGATCCCTATCCTACCTTACAAGCAAAATTGGATGGTCAATGTCCTGGCCGTCGTCTCCCACATCTCAGATGTCGAGGCTTCTCACCTGCCGCCGTACCTCCAGCGCACGGCTAGACTGGCCGACCCATCAACGAGCAAGCAGGTCCTCCTCACTGTCTTCCTCGACCCAGGGGCCTTCACTCCGAGCGTGGGGAGCGTGGTCCTGCTGGTTGGAGTGAAGAATCACAGGTTCGACGGCGGGAGCCTGAAGAAGTACGCGAGCGACAGGCCGAAGGACGGTACGCCGTGGTGGTTTGAGGATCCATGGTGCCTGGAGTGGTGCGATGTAGCCGGGTTGAAGGCTTGGTGGGCTACAAGGCGTGAGGCGGTTGGCTGATGCTGACACTCCCCGAAGTTGGCAGTGCCCCCGACAGCTAGAGAGCCGCCACTGGTACTTGTTGTTTTACGGCGAGGCCGGTGCTGGAAGACAGACAGGGAGAGCACGGCGGCTTACGGACACTGAAGAACATAACGAGGGAGCGACAGGGAACGGAAGCGACTCCTTTAGCACATTCGTCAATAATTCCCAGTCAAAGTTAGTTGAATTCCAGGGGGTGCCTGCCCTCATGAGGGTCCGTGCCAACTCGGCCGTGTTTCGATTATTTGCACCGTGCACCACTAGAGTAGGATCACGTGGGTTCGAGCGATTTTGGCGTTGCCCCGTCAGCCCGCCAAGCCCCTTGTCGCAATTCCGTCCAGCAGCAAATCTCCCCTTAAGCCCCTCGAACGTCATCAACCACTCACAGCAGAAATCGAACACAGCCCGGTAACATTCATATCGTCCTACTCCGTACGACGTCACCAACTCGCAGGGCGAATCCAATAATTACTAATCGAAACAAAGATTGGGACTTCAACTTCCTTTCATTACGAAGCAATCCTACCGCTCGTAATTACCTACTGAAACAAACCGCTACAGACCCCGCCAACACCCCTCAGACGACAATCCCAAGATGCCAACCACCCGCAAGACGTCCGGCGCCCACGCCGCCGGAAAGCAATCCAAATTGACCTTCGCGCACCGCGTGACCAAGCCCTCCTCCCCCAAGGTCGGGAAGGACATCATCGCTGCCTCGTCCCCGCTGAAGAATGAGGTGTTGCCTGAGAAGGCTTCGAAGAAGGCAGAAGAGGAGGAAGCCGAGCCTGTCGAGATCAAGCCTGAGGAGGAGGAGGAGGAGGAGGAGGAGGAGGAGGAGGGGGAAGAGGAGGAGGAAGAGGAGCAAAATGAGATTGCTGAGGCGGTGCCTACGAAGTCGGATGCGGAGCTGAAGGCGGAGAAGGTCACGGACGTGCAGCTCAACAAATACTGGAGGGGGTTAGAGGCTCAGAGGATGGCCAGCCGGGTCCACCAGGAGGACTTGGACGTCGCGGAGAAGGTGCTCCGGTATTTCGATGTCAGCTCTCAATATGGGGTGAGTACCAAGCCCATCTCTCTTCCCTTGTCTTCTCAAACATACGCTGAAACAGTTTTGCTTGCCGACAGCCTTGCATCGGCGTTACCCGGATGCGGCGCTGGATGCGCGCCGAGCGGCTGGGGCTGGGCCCGCCCATTGAGGTCCTTGCCGTCCTTTTGAGGGAGGAGGAAAAGGGCAACAAGGGCGTCGAGAGGGCGCATATGGACGAGATCATGAACCCTACTGTCGATGCCAATGCTTTACTGGCCTGATCCGGTTGGCTTGGACGGTCTTCTTTCAATGTCTGGCTTATCTGTCTCGTTGAAATCCTGGCGTTTAGGGTTGGTGGTCACAATGGCGTTTTTTCTCGCCCCCTTTTCAATTTCATTTTCGGTATCTAGCACTGTGTACGAATAGGGCGATAGTGTTCTCGTCCACTTTTCAAAAACAGACCCGGAATCCAGTTTTTCTGAACTGCCTTTCCATATATCATTTCCTTCACGGTGGAGAAAGCAAGAAATCATCAGCAAGAAAAGCACTCCTGGCGGAGAAATCAATACCAGATACTCCTTGTCCTGTGATGGGGCACGGTCTCCTGCCCGGAGGCCTCCCTCTCCTTCATAGTGTCGTATAAGAAGAAATCGATCAGGATCGCGTTGACCTTGGCATCTGGGTGGTTGCGCACTATCTCCCTCCGGAGGAGCTCCACACACCAGATACTGCAAGCTACAACCCAGAAAGCATGTCAGAAGGTACGTATCCGTCCTTGCTGGTCCCCACTGGAAGCAACTAAGTCTCTCTGCCACACACATCGATGGGTACAAGAAGATCTCACCTCTCAACTGCATCTCCCATTTCCCTCCAGACTCGAGCAACCTCCCATCCCTGATCGCGACGTCGAGTGACGGGCTGTACCCTAGACAGCCCATGGAGGAGAGCATCTGCGGCACGCGATAGTCTGCAAACATGGTGATCTTGTCGATGTCGCGGAAGGCCCCTGGACCTTCGCCGCCGAAGCAGGCCCAGAGGTCCGCGACGAGGATCTGCGCCCGCTTGAGGAGGCGGATCGGTTTCCTGCGGCCGGGGAAGGCGTGCTCGTCCCTGAAGCAGGCGAAGTCGCGGGCGAGGAGGTTCACCATGGCGGCGGCAGAGCCGGAGGCCGCGGTTATTATGTTTGCCGGGTTGCAGGAGTATTTCTTTTTAGAAGTTTAAGAAATGGGGTGAGTTTCGGTGCATACTTCACGGTTCGCGGGTTGGCGCTGGAGAGTCGGGGGAGCGGCGGGAGCCTACCTCGTAGAGAACTCGGCCGGCCTCACGGAGGCACGCGAGCCGCTCCTCCAGCATGGGCATTCCCTCGTCCGTGCAGGAGCGGAATACCTGCCTCAGCGTCTCCAAGTTACATTCATCCTCACATTGCCAGAAGTCGGAGCTCGTGATGGGGATCCCTTTGTGGCTCCATTAACTTGGCGTTCCCATTTTCTGGGAGGCACCTCAACCAGCGTAAACGTATGGGAGATGGAAGCCTACCCTCATCCAGTGCTCTCTGCAACGAAGCTACCAGGCTTGAATACCCAGTCCAGGTCTTCTCTCGATAAGACACAGCAAACCGCTTGCCCTCGGGCAGCTCCGACCAGAAGCTGAAATTGAGCAGGTCCATGGTGAAGATGAAGGCGACGGTGCTCTCATCCTTCGCCTTGGGGTGCAGCTCATGCTTGCTCCAGGCGGCGGTGGAGTACTCCTTCTGCTGCATGAGCTCATACACGGCGGCGGCGGCGTTCTTGGTCGAGCGCATGTCCAGCGCAACGTCAATCGAGTTATCATAGACGTACTCGGCGCCCTCGAGCACGCCCGTCTCGGGCTCATCGCTCAGGGTGAGCTTCCCATGGAGGTGCTGCCGCAGGAGCTCGAGGAGTTCAGGGTCGGCCTCATCGTCGGACATTGCGGTCGGCAGATTAGTGGTAGATGATATTATGATTGATGAGGGTCAAGGCTTTTGATTCTTTCTCCTCGTCTGATTTACAAACAATCAACGTGGTCGAGGTGAGATGTGCGATCTCGTCGATCCTCTGGTCGGCCTTGTGCTAGGGAGCATCCCGCGGACGGCTGTAGCTATCCGCGGGGAACACCAAGAACAACACAACAGCTAGTTTACCTAGGTAGGTAGGTAGTTGACACTGCCGCAAACTTTGTGTTAGCTACCCACAGTAGCGCTTATCAAAACTTCCTTAATGCAACTACAAACATCCATTATGCATCGTCAATCTGCTGCAGCTCACGATCCACAGCTCACAGCCACCATAGCTTTACCTACCCCGTAGGCATCCCATCAGTTCCTCACCCTAACCCTTAATCAATCCCCTCACCCCTCCTTCTGAGCGATGATATTTCAAGCCGGATTACGTCAGCGAGCCCGCGGAAGCTCCCCGGTCGGCAGGCCCCACTTCGTCTCACCCTGTTTCTACTCGAAGCGTGGTCGCGACAATCGCATCCACGGCTGCTCGACTTTAGCCTTGCATACTTGCTTGCCTCGCACCCTCACTACATCTTCACTTTCTGTTCCATCTCACCTCAGATTTCTCTTTCTAAGTGCTCTGGACGTCGTAATCCGCAGTCCCTATGCATGACTGATATTCGAGTTCATTGATGTGAAAGTCTCCCCGTTGCTCATGGGACCCTGCGGCCGCTGGAGCCTTCCTCATACGCAATTCTAGTGCGCACACACCACTTAGGTCACCACTTAACCTTCAGGATGGCAACCGATTCGCAAACGCCAATTCCACCGCCGTCAACAGCAACAATAGCACCTAACCTAATGCCTGTGACAACTTCAACACAGCAGCCCACCCCTCAGCGCCAAACAATCCCAATCATGACACGGGACAGCTATAACAGCCAGTCCCTCGGACGAGGATTGAATGCCCATGTGAAGCAAGTACGTCTTGATCCGCCAGCATGGCTCTGTTAAGCTGGTCCTGTGCGCCGTTTCGCCCGCATACTCACCTTATACTGACCTCAATAACCTCAAACCTCAGGCGCGCGTTCTGATGGTTGGCGCAGGAGGCATCGGCTGCGAGCTACTAAAGAACCTTGCGCTGACCGGATTCGGCGAAATCCACGCTGTCGACCTCGACACCATCGACCTGAGCAACCTCAACCGGCAGTTCCTGTTCCGCCACGAGCACATCAAGAAGAGCAAGGCGTTGGTCGCGAAGGAGGCGGCGCAGCGGTTCAACCCGACCGTCAAGATCGTTGCGCACCACGCGAATATCAAGGAGCCGCAGTTCAACGTCGAATGGTTCAGAGGGTTCAGGCTCGTCTTCAACGCGCTCGACAATCTGGACGCGAGGAGGCATGTGAATCGGATGTGCCTGGCCGCTGATGTTCCCTTGATCGAGAGTGGTACTACGGGATTTAAGGGCCAGGTGCAGGTCATTAAGAAGGGCAGGACCGCCTGCTATGACTGTGCGCCTAAAGAGACGCCTAAATCGTTCCCGGTCTGCACCATCAGGAGCACGCCCAGCCAGCCCATTCACTGCATCGTCTGGGGCAAGAGTTACCTGCTGAACGAGATATTTGGGGCCAGCGAGGACGAGTCCGCATTTGATCACAGCGATGACCAGGAGGATGCCAACGAGGTGGAGGAGCTGAAGCGCGAGGCTGCGGCCTTGAGGTCCATCCGCCAGTCCATTGGGACAGACCAATTCCCAGAACTTCTCTTTGACAAGGTGTTCAAGACGGACATCGAGAGGTTACGATCTATGGAGGACATGTGGAAGGATAGGAAGCCGCCGAACCCCCTCGGCTTCAAGTCCATGATGGCAAAGGCGGCAGACGAGCTCTCACGCACGGCGGCCATCGTCAGCGATGGCCAGAAGGTCTGGTCTCTGGAGGAGTGCTTCGTCGTCTATGTCGACAGCCTGAGCCGGCTGAGCAAGAGGATGGTGGAGATGAGGAAAGGACAGGAGGCATCGAGCCCCGGGCCGACGATCGAGTTCGACAAGGATGACGACGACACGCTCGACTTCGTCGCCGCGAGCGCGAATATTCGGTCCAGTCTGTTTGGCATTGAGGCTAGATCACGGTTCGACATCAAACAGATGGCTGGCAATATCATACCGGCCATCGCGACAACGAACGCCATCGTTGCGGGCCTATGCGTCCTCGAGGCCTTCAAAGTTATAAAGGGCGACTTCGATTCAGCCAAAGAGGTATGGCCCTCACTTCCCTCCAAAGTCTCGCTCATCGACATTCTCGTCGGCTATTTACATCCACAGACGCTAACGCAGGCTTTTCTTGATAGGTCTTTCTGACGCCATTTATGCCCGCGCGTCTGCTTGCCCCGGACCGACCACGGCGGCCAAACCCGGAATGTCCTGTCTGCAGCGTCTACCAGACGAGCGTGCGCGTTGACCTCAGCCGCGCCACACTCCAGGACCTCGTCGAGGACTTTGTCAAGCTTGAGCTCGGGTTCGGCGACAAGGACTTCGTCGTGAACAATGAGATCGGGACGCTGTATGATGTCGACGAGACGGAAAACCTCACCAAGAAGCTGAGCGAGCTTGGTAAGTTTTGTCCCTCGTCCTCCTCTAACGACTGCTTCCTTGTCTCATGCTGACTCCTCCCTGGCAGGTATCAAACCCGACTCCTTCCTCACCATTATCGATGAAGACGACGATGATCCCTTCGTGAATGTCGTTGTCAACATCCAAGAATCGTAAGTCTCGCCAGGCCTGCCTTATGTTTTTTTCTGGGCCGAGTCTGATAACCTCTCTCGCAGAAAATCAACCGATGGGAAGCCAGTTTATGGTGTCCAGCTCGACAAGAAGCCAGAGATCCCCAAGAAGCCAAAGCAGACGCAGCCCGAGCCTGAAATCCATCCCCAGCCGCAAGCACGGTCTGCATCCAACGGCGACTCAGCTACGGCCAATGGCAGAGGCCCGCTCGCGCTTCCAGATCGGTCGGCGGTAACCCCTCAGAAAGCGAAGCGTCATCTCGACGGAGACGCTGATGCCCCGGATGCCAAGAAGGCGAAGACCACTGTCCGGAACAGCGATGACGACGTCGTCATAGTAGACGACACTTCGAACGGGGCGATTGTCATCGATGACTAGACGGCAAGAACCACTCTCATTTTTGGTACACCTTCCCCTTCTCCCCCTCCTCGACTCCTTTCGACTTTTCGACAGGGCTACTGCCTTCCCCATTTCACCCTCGTTTATGCGGCGCTTAAACCGCCATCGAGGTTGAGAACGCAGTTGTTTGCATACTGGTTGCGGGCGAGGAAGGCAGCGGCGTCTGCGACCTCATCCGGCGAGCCCATTCGAGCGAGCGGGATGGCCTTGAGTACATTGACATCCAGTTCTGTTGGTTTATTGTTTTCTCCCAATTTTGTGTACATTAGCTTGCTCCTGATCTGGCGGATGCGGATAAGGAATGAATGGTGGACATTTCACACGAGGGTATACTGGAAGAGGACCCCCGGTTTCTTCTGGGTTGGCCTTTTTTTTCCCCTTCGCTTTTCTCTTTTTCCTTAACCATTTCAATCAAAATGCGAAGGGTATAGGAAAGGGGAAAGGCCATCTCACTATGTCTAGGGCTTTATACAAGAGAGGGAATCCCGAAGTTTAAAGGGGAATAGAAAGAGATGGGGTGGGAAGGGAGGGAAAGGATCTGAAACTCACGCTGGGTCATGCCTGTGCTGTCGATGTATCCCGGGACAATAGTGTTCACGCGGATGCCGAACCGGCCGACCTCGGTGCAGAGGGATCGTGTAAGACCTAGAAGGCGGGAGGGTGGAACGAAAGGAAGAGGTTAGAAGGCTACTATAGAAAGCCTAAGATTTCACCTCGTAAGGTAGACGAGAAAGAAGACGACGAGGAAGACGGGAAAGAGAGGAAAGAAATGTGAGTGTGAGAGAGAGTATGTGATCTTACCAAGAACACCTGCTTTGCTCGCCGCATAGACCGATGCTCCGCTGCCCCCTTTCGTGGCGAGGAGGCTGGAGATGTTGATGATGCATCCTGCCGTGAATGAGCGTTAGACAGAAGATGAGAGGTCTGTCGATCAAGACCTGCAATCTTGAAATATGTTCATCTGCAGACACACCTTTCTTCTTGGCCGCCAGCATGGCCGCTGCGGCGGTCTTGCAGCCGTAGACTGTACCCCTGAGGTTCACGTCTAGGATCTCGTCAATGTCGGCGTCGGTGGTCCTGAATAGGAACGAGTTCTGCGCGACCCCGGCCGCGTTGACCAAGATGTCCATGTCTTTCTGTGTTGGCCCATGTCAGCAAGGCATGCGCGTATATAAAAAGCCTGACGTCACATCTTTATTTTATACATTTTTATATTATTTTGGGAAACATTTTGTAAATTGGTTTCGGGCTTCACTTGGGTGCTGGGAGCCTCACATATACCCTCTTGACGTCTTCCCATGTCTTCTTCTCCGAGACGTCACCCACTAAGATCCCGTGGCTAAACTGCTCCCTTTCACCAGCGCCGTCAGGGCCGACATTCTCGACCGTCGGCAGCTCGAGCACTGCTTCAAAGAGCCTGGTCTGGTTCCTCCCGACGAGGACGCACCGCGCCCCCTCGGACGCGAAGCGCGTCGCGATGGCACGGCCGATGCCAGAGCTACCGCCCGTTATGACGGCGAGTTTTGAGGTTAGAGCTCGGGTGGACATCTTTGTGGACGGTGTTCTGATATGGGCTTTCTTTGGCAAGATGAAGAAGCCGGCTGAAAATTCTTGGCCCGTTACCTAGACTAGAGCTGGCCGCTTGTAACTGGCCCACAGCCTGCAGGGATGCGAAAGTCTGCTCGGCCTCCGCGGTAGCGATGCTATACGCTATACGTGGACACGTCCTTTAAGTAAAAGGATCCTATCAGATCTGAGCCTCCCAGTTCGATTCTCAGAATTACATGTACGTACCGAATTGGAACGTCAAGTTATAGCGCTGATTAACCTGCTATGCCATTCAGCCTTTCTGTGGGCCTTTGGGACACGTTCGTATGGCGTATTGCTCGTTGATGTGCTGTAATTCAGCTTACAGCACAGAGCCTTTCTACCGTTCTGCAAGACAATTTGCGGTGCTGAGGATCTGCGCAGCCTGGCCCCTGCAGGCGATCTGAGGCCACATGCACCAATCAATTCACGGCGTGGGGTATTCAGGGGTAGGTTAGGGGAGAACAGTCCCGTCCCACTCACCACCAAAAGCTGGCTGAACCTATGGGGAGATGTATCGCTGACATGGCGGACCGGGCAAATTTTGCAGCCTGCAGCGAGCGGCACACTGCACCAAGGGTCCAGCGACCCGACGAACACACTGTCTTCGAAGACCCGCGTGTAGACCGCTGCTTCACCACAGGTTTTGGGTTACTTTTTCCCTTCTTTTTTTGGCCCAGTCTGGGTCCTCTTTGGACCTTGATCACTCTAATGGTCGATGCTTCGTCACCCAGTCCTTCCATTCCTCTTATTACCGACACTCATTGTTGACGAACCCGGCGGGGCGCCAGTGTCCGTTAGGCCCCCACCGAGTACCGACCATCTCGCCAGCCTCCACGACCGAGACTCAGCACCAAGTTTTGATGCCGGGAGATACGGGAAAGCGCGATGAATCGAAACGTCCGCGGCTCGGGTCGCTCCGGCTTAGAGTCTAAGTCTAAACCCGTACTCAATGGCAGCGCTGCCCCTGAGGTTGAGCCGGCGATCGGGGCCGACGTTATTGACGCGGGGTTGAAGAGTCTGGACCATTGTACGTTTCCCCGTTCCGCTTGGGTCCCGGGTGGCGGCTCTGGAGGCTGTCCAGACAGTACCGTACCTGCCTGCCTGCCTACCTACCTACCTACGTACTTGCTGATCACCCTTCCATTCTCTGTCTACCCCTCGTTTCTTCTATCATAGACAAGCGCGCCCTCCCCCGCTGGAGGTACTCGATGCGCCAGATGATGCTGCCCCTGATCCGGTGGGAGACTCCCTACCTGGCCTGGTTGCAGGGCAAGATGCGCACGCCGGCGCTGGATAGCTACTTCGCCGTGACTGCGAACTTGGGGACGCACACATTCTTCATGGTCGGCCTGCCACTTATGTTCTGGTGCGGCTTCAGGGAGTTTGGCAAGGGGTGAGCAAAGCAAAGGCCCACCACCACCACCACTACCATGAACGAGTCCACGGCTGAGAGGAGGAAGAAAGAGGGGAACGAACAAGATACCAGAAAGAATGACACAGTAAACACAGAAACTGGCAAGGCTGACGTCCCTCCCTCCCTATTGCCCCTGTCCTTCACCTTCACACTAGACTGGTTCACATCCTCGCCTCGGGCGTCTTCTTCACCGGGTTCCTCAAGGACATGCTTTCGCTCCCCCGGCCGCTCTCCCCGCCCCTCCACAGGATCAGCATGTCCGGCTCGGCGGCGCTCGAGTATGGCTTCCCGTCGACGCACAGCGCCAACGCGGTCTCGGTCGCGGTGCTGGGGGTGCTCATGCTGCGCGACCCGTCCAACACGTCCTTCTCTCCGGCGGCCAAGCTGGCGCTCGAGCTGCTGTCGTACTTCTACGCCGTGTCCATCGTCCTGGGCCGCCTCTACTGCG
Organism: Pseudohalonectria lignicola; assembly: GCA_003049395.1. Lineage (NCBI taxonomy): Eukaryota > Fungi > Ascomycota > Sordariomycetes > Magnaporthales > Ophioceraceae > Pseudohalonectria > Pseudohalonectria lignicola. The sequence continues at coordinate 77,806 of PYSP01000025.1, forward strand.
GCATGCACGGCTTCCTCGACGTGATCGTGGGATCGCTGTTCGGCATCACCATCTCGCTCGTGCAGTTCCACCTGGGCGCGGCCTTCGACGAGGCCCTGCACGCCTCGGGCTGGCGTGTGCCCCTGGCCGCGACCTTGACCATCATCGTGCTGGTGCGTATCCACCCAGAACCTGTGGACGACTGCCCTTGCTTCGACGACAGCGTCGCGTTCGCGGGCGTCATGATCGGGCTCGAGCTCGGGTCGTGGCACTACGCGCGCGGCGCCTTCGCCTGGCCGGCCGGCGACAGCTTCTCGCTGCACGAGCTCGGCCCGCTGGCCGTGCTCCTCCGCCTGTGCCTGGGCGTCGTCGTCATCTTCGCCTGGCGCGAGGCCATGAAGCCGGCCCTGCTCAAGACGCTCCCCTACCTGTTCCGCGCCATCGAGCGCTGCGGCCTCAGCCTGCCCCGCCGCTTCTTCGTCAAGGCGAGCGAGTACAGGAACATACCGGACCTGCTGCGCCTGCACACGGACAACGTCATCCCCTCGATCAGCGACCTCCCCGGCATGCTGCGCAGCATCCGGAGAGTCGGCAGGAGGGGCCGCAGCGTCAGCATCGGCCCGCAGAGCGCGGCCGACGCGTACGAGACGCTGGCGTACCGGGAGCGGAGGAGGCGGGAGAGCATGGGCAGCAACGCCAGCGTTAGGAGCCGGTCAAGCCTGCGGGAGCTGAGGGAGGAGGTCGATGAGGAGGAAGGGGAGGAGGGGGAGGGGGAGGGAAGGGGCACCGATGGTGCTGTCCTGTGGCGGCGACGCGGCGGCGAGGGGGCGAAGGACGCCGCAGAGTGCACGCACGCCTCCGGGTTGCATCACCACCCTGGACAGCCGGTGCACCCTTCCACGCTGGCCGAGTACGAGTCGCAGATGGGGTCAGGCACGGTCTTCGTCAGCCCCGTGGTCAGCCCCACGCTCGGCAGCGACGACGACGTCGAGCCGGAGATATACATCGGGGCGCAGGACGAGCTCGGGGAGCGGGAGATGTTTGAGAAGCTGATGAAGCCGCGGGTGAGGTATGATGTTGAGGTCGTGACGAAGCTGGTTGTTTACGCAGGTGAGGATTCTCTCTCCCTCTCCCTCTTTTTCCTTTCCGTCTCCCCGCCTCATGCGTGCTTTTCTTCGCCCTGACACCACCACCTCCTCCCCCCTAATAGCTAGTATGTCGAATTCGATCAGCTAACACTCTGCAGGCATCGCATGGCTTAGCATCGAGTTCATCCCAATCTTGTTCGAGTTTCTACCAGGGCTGGGAATAGAGCACCTGCGTCCGCGGAGGTGACATCGTTTCTGACTCTCCTTCTCTCTTTGCACTGGTTCCTGTTATTCAACTTCTTCATATGACCTTCTCTTTTCGCTGTTCATACCCACCTACTTATATAAGGTATATTAATAATTTGCGCCTCACTGCTTTGGCGCCGGTGTTCTTTCCTCCACAGCCATCTAGATCGCTAGACTCGCTTCATTTTCCTTCCTCTCCCATATTATCGTCCTCTTGAGTATAGACTGGCATTCCTTCACTTCCGCTGGGATGGACTCTTTTATTGCCCAAGAATTCATCAGGAGGGTGCTGTACCACCGCAAATTTTCATGCTTCCGATCTGAGTGACAGCCTGACCCTTCTCCTTCATACCCTTTTCTCTCTTTATTATCGGATCACTGGCTTTTCGCCCTAACCTTAATGATAGGGGGACGGCAAACCCGATCTTGACCCCTCCTCCCATCGCTGTCCACATCTTCCAGCGTCCGCCCTCTCGGAACATTCCAGTCCGCGAGCCCCACGGCTGGAAGGTTGAGGAGTGGCCATCTTAGCCGCTCCGATAGCGGGTACGCGTCCATATTGATGTTGTCCCGGAAGAAGACGCAGGTCCTGCGCATGCTGCGTGCAGAGTGGTAATCCAGGTTTGGGATGACGAAGAAGAGCCATATCTCGGGCGGGAAGGGACCTAGTGGGCCCGCTGTTGAGCGTGGGCGGCCATCCTGCTCTTGTTGCCGATTCTGCGGCTGACTCTCTGGCCCCTGCCCTTGCGAATCGGAGCTCCAGTTCTGTTGATGAGAGGACATAGCGGTGGCTGTGGTGGTGGTGGTCGTCGTTGTCGTCGTCGTCGTGGCCGTCGTCGTCGTCGTCGTGCCCGTGCTGGTAGTTGTCGTGGCGCCCGTGCTGGTGGTTCGCTTGATCGCACGAACGACCCGGCGTGTCTTGCACCTCACGCAGATGGCGGTTTCCTCGGGCTGCGAGTGGCCCTTGTCCGACTCGTCAGAGGAGTAATTTATTCTCCACATGATCTCGTTTGCTGGGCCAGGGGCTTTACTTGAGGAAAGCAGTTAAAAATAACTTTTAATATTTTGTCCCCCCTCAGTCAGCTGACGTCAAGATCGGTGATTAGGGATGTCTTTGGGGATGAGGTGGGCGAGAAGAAAGGTTATACCTTAGATTGGATTTCCGTGGGTTGACTCTCAGTGGGAATTGAAGAACGTTGGCACGCGCCGGAGGGTTTGTGTTTGCTGCCTCCCGCCAAGCAAAGAGAGGGATGGGGAAAGAGAGAAGGATAACGATTCTTCAGAAGATTTCGATTCTGCCTGGGGCTGTTCTGTTCTAGTCGGTTCACTTGCTTGTTGTCGGACGACGCGCCGAGGAAGGTGCGGATGAGACGGGACACCATGACCGTGTCTCCTAGGCAAGAGCAACCACTCACACGTTTCTACTGTACGAGGTCTCTTATATGGTCGGTAGGATGGTATGTGCTCACTTATCCAACCACCTTTGCGAGTTTCTGGGCTAGATTCCACTGGCCACACAAGAGTTTGACAATCATCGCGTACATATAAACTATTTTGTGCCTGCTAACAAGCGAGAGACCTGCTGCCCGAGCTGGCATAAGTGGACCGTTCCTTGACTTGCAGGCAAGGACATATATCCCCTAGGCCATCTTTACAGCGAGGGCGAACCTCCATGATCTGAGAGACCACACTATGCCGTCTTTAAACTCCCGACAGGCCCTCTTTGCCGTAAAGTATCTTCATCTCCTTCACTGGTGGCCTCCTCGCACTGTCATCTCTCTTCTGACTCTCCGATTTCCCAATCCTCCCTGAAGACTCAATTGCAACTGAATCACCATCGCTAACAATGACACCAGCACCGCCAGCACCGCCGTCGTCAGCGACCGACTTGACCTCGCGCTTCACGTTAGCGGCGCTTTTACCCTTCCTCGCCTTCCTGGCCATGCGCAAGCCGAGGTAGAAGTCCACCCAGTTGAGCAGCTGCCCGATGACGGACACATTCGCGAGGGCGAAGCCGAGGGAAACGGCGGCCTCGAAGGGCACGAGCTGCGTCGCGCACAGCACGGCCGAGCCGAGCTCCCCGAACCCGGTGATGATGGCGGCGATGGCGAGCGAACCGAAGACCTGGTTCGTCAGCGCCCTGGCGAGGGCGAACCTGACGCGGCCCCTGTCCCGCCCGTCGTCGTCGTCGTCGTTTCCGCCGCCGCCTAGGACTTGCCTGCGCGCTACCTCGTCCCTCAGCCCAGCCCTCCCTGTGTCGATGAGGTGGAGCACCACCGCGGGGACGGCGAGGAGCACGACGAGGAGGCCCAGGACGGCGTGCGCGTCGCGGAAGTGCGCCGCGCTCCCGACCATGAGGGCGCCGAAGACGAGCAGGACCACGAGCGCCGGGGCGATGACGCCGAGCGACAGGATGCGCACCAGCCAGGGGAGTTTCTTGGGGAGGTGGCGCGTCATGCCGAAGCGGACGAGGATGTCTCGGGCACCCTCAAGGCCGAGGGCCATGGGGAGGGCGAGGATGAAGACTGCGAGGGCGACGAGGACTGTTTTTTATGCCTTTTTGTTAATGGGTGGTTGGAACGCTAGTATGGGTTATTTCCATCTTGCAGGGCAGGAAAGGCTCTCATGTGTTCGGGCGATGGCGGGGGAACGACTTACGATGAATGACCAAGAATACGATGAACGGCACCAGTTTGTTCCCGTTGATGCTGACCCCGCCGGCGGCATCGGTGATGGGCCCGTCGAGCGCCTTGAGGACGGTCTGCCCGTCGATGGCGAAGTTGTTGCCCCCGCTCGAGAAGGATATAGGGCCGTTGGGCACGAGCTGGCGGATCACGTCCGTCACGTTGGAGTTCAAGGCGCCGCCGCCGCCGCCGCCGCCCGTTAGCAGGTCCGTCGACACGGCGCCGCTCTTGCTCAGGCCGACGAGGATGAGGAGGATCCCGCCGACCCCTTCGCACTGGAGGACGTAGACCACCGTCTGAGCGCCCCTGGAGATGGACTCAGCGTTGATGATTGACGACAGATTGAAGCGTGGGCCTGGTCGGGACTGATCGACGTCGGTGGTGGGGCCGCTGGTCTGGCGCGGCGCAAGCAAAGCGACTTCATCCACTTCACCAGCGCTGATGCCGCCGCCGTTGCTCCTCCTCCTCCGCCCCACCATCTGTAAAGTGGCCAGCGATGACGCGTTGGTACTCAGCACGTCCGGGTACGCCTTGGCGATGAGCTGCGCGGCGACCAGCACCCCCTGGCCGCAGATGCCCTGGCCGAAGCCCGCCGCGCCGCCGCCCAGCGTGTCGTCGAACCGGATCGTCCCGCTGGGCAGGCTGGCTGGGACGGCGGCCGTGCCGTTCATGAGGGCCTGCAGGCCGCCCACGGCGCCGAGCGAGTCGGCCGCGCCCTGGAGGAGGCCCCTCGCGAACCCCTGGGCCGCGTCGCCGGCCCGCACCCCCGGCGGGAGCACGGCGGCGGCGACGGCGGAGAGGTCGAGCCCCGCGCCGCCGGTGGAGCTCGAGATGTCCACGTTGCGGGCCAGGAAGGGCAGGCCGAAGGCGAATGCGCCCGCCACGTCGGCGGCCGTGGAGCCGTTGGGCGCCGACGACGCGCCCGCCGCCTGGCCCGCTGGCAGCCTGAGGCCCTTGCTCGCCCCGGAGCCCAGGCCGTCGGCGAAGGCGAGCGCCACCTGGCTCAGCGTCTGGTTGCCCAGAATGGAGGAGAGGTTGAAGTCGGACGCTGAGGCGCCGCCGCCGAGTGCACCCACCAGCGAGGCGGAGAGACCCTTGCCCAGGTTCTGTATGGCTGGGTTGAGTCCCGTCGCCTCTACTCCGTTGTCGGACGCGACCTTCGCAGCTACCTTGGCTGTCGTGTTAGCGCCGCCTAGGTTCAGCCCCTGTGCCGTTCCAGTCCCGATGCCGATGCCCAGGAAGAGGGCGGCACACCGAGGTTCTGCGCGAGGCCCTCGCCGATGCCGCTGAAGGCGTCCTTGATGGGCGCCAGGAGCGTGTCGATGGCGCCCTGGCCTAGCTCTGCGAGGGGGTTCGCGGGTGTGGCCGTCGCGCCGGGCTTGGGGACGCCGAACAGTTGACGTCTTGCCGGCGTGAGGCCGTGCGGGGTTGCGGTCGGCTCCCTGCCGGCTGCTCCTTCAATTTCGTTGTTGCGGATATGCATTTGCGGCCTTTCACCCCGCTTCTCTTCCTCCTCCTTCCCCTCTTCCTCACTGTGATCCAGCTGCAGATTCCTTCGGTATAGCTCCATCTTCTCCCCCACACCTATCAGTGACAGCAGCTCGTACCGTTCCCCCAGATCCCGAGACAGCCCGCCAGCGAGGTCGGCCACCGCGCCGAAGGTCCTCCTGAGCTGGTGATCGCGCTCGACGGCGTCGACCGTGTCGCGGGAGACGAGGGTCTCGAGGGTAGCGCGCCATGGGCCGAGGGGGTTGGCGACCGGCTGCGGTGTCCTCTTTTGGAATAGTTGCCGCTGAAACTGTTCTCGTAGTGAAGTTGAAGTCAAGATGAGTGAAGACGGAGATGAAGAAGTTGGTGTCCGGGTATTCACGGGTCCTAGGAGCAGATGTTCGCCGCCTTCCCAGAGCATCAGGGTCAGTGCGGCGACGATGAAGAGCGTCACTGCGATGGTTATGCGGATAGACCTTGATAGGTCCCTTGAGGAAGAAGCCATGTTGACCTGTCTATCCCTCCTGGGGTTGATGGCGATGCATTCGAAAGCCTAAGTCGTTCTCTTTTTATCACCGATGATCTGCCGTCGCAGGCAAACAAGAGTAATGGGGGAGAGTATCAGTCAAAGTGATGACCGAGAACAGCCAAAGATAAGGTAATGAAAGAGAGGTATATGACCCGATACGTACACCGTGGGATTTGACGGGCCATACTAATACTTGAAGCCGGCTTCAAACTTGCCCTTTTGTTCCTCTCGGACCTGTTTTGATATTTGAGCTGTCTCAGTGAGGGGCCAGACATGCCTCAGACCTGCCATCTAGCGGTGGATGGGTTGGTTTCCTCTTGGAAGTGCGACCTGGCGTTCTGTGTGTGGGATATCAGATAGACGGCCCGGGAAGAGCCTCACCTGGTGAATTAACTAGGGTACGTGAACAAGAAGGACCAAGCAGCAACCGACACAGAAATAAGAAATGAAGAGAATCGTTTGAGCGTCCGACCAACTTCACCAGTGAGGTTGTATCGGCGAGGTCGGCCCCGTGTTTGTGTCACCGCTACCCAACTCCGTCGTGAGTCGTCTGATTGTCATAGGTTGAGGAGAGACAAAGATCATACAAGCTCGGAGATGTCAACCGAGAGTGGCCTAGAAAGCCTGGGAACGATTTCACGAGCCCGAATAAGAGGTCTTGCAGGCCAAACGCACAAGACAAGCATGCGACAGTCAAGCTTAATACTCTATCAGTATTATGACTTCTAAGGTGTCCATCTAGCATAAGTTCCCGTTTCTGACTCCTCCCGAACACGACAGGCCATGAAGACCCTGCTGAATCTATGCCTCCCTCCAACGGATAGCGACTCGAAAATACACAACCGCCCGACAGATCACAACCCACATCTACAGGTGATGGGGGGATACTGTATTGTTTTAGGCAACCAAGTCATCGCTGCCGATGATCCTAGCACAAGACGATCGACTAGACAGGGGTCCAGCTAGAGCGGTGGAGATCTATGTCTCTAGAGGCTGAGATTAGAACAAAGATGGCATTATTCGACGTCGGTGGGATGACAGATGTCAGGGTTAACTTTCACTATGCCTATCCAGATTGGGAACTCGATTCGTCAACGAGCCTGCAAGCTTTGGTTGGGAATATGCCGGTAGTGACGGAATGCAGGTCCATGGCGTCCTTAATCCCCACCCTCCTTGGTGAATCTGGGACGGATGCCTGCCTGCTTGGTTGGTGTGACGCAAAAAAGAACTTCTCCCGAGAACGGCTCTGCCGTCCCCCGTGTAGCAGAGCCGCTCGGTGTGACATGCATCACTCCCGGCGCTGAAACAGTACGGATTGACGAGTTAGCATGTTCGAACCGACGTTAGAAGAGGGTTCGATGGAGTCGTCGTGCTCTTGCAGTGGATTGATGGGCCATGAAACATTGATGGTGGGACTAGGTCCTAGGAAGTGCCCCACGCCATTGCGGGGAGATGCGTACAAGCTTCCCCCTTTCCCCTGGGAAGATCCGGGTTTCGGGGGGAAATGTAGGTAGCCAATGGCCCCTGGATAGATGGAGGAACTCTTAATTATTTTATCTCATTCGTGTTCGCATTGGCGTGAGACCACATTGTCCGCGGACCCGTCCACTCACTAACTACCTGCCTAGGTAGGTAGCTACTCAGCCAATGGAGATGCAAAGAGGCAGAATGGCGTTCGGTCTCTCTCCGTGAGTAACACAGGGGCTTCTGGCGATCTCGATAACTTGGTATTGAGATATCCCCCTTTGAGTTGACGCCGTTTTCTACACCTTGCCAGGCAAATGTTTCTCCATGCGGTCTGTTGAAGAATTTAGAATTGAATGACTTTCATGGGTATCTCTTGTCTATTCCTGTGACTTTCTATGGCCCAGCCGCCCAGGATGCCCCCCCTCTGGCTCCTGTCTCATTCGTTACTCAAAGATTAGAGTGTTCATTTCGTTCCCGTCGAGAGTTGTGTGAAATCCAGGCAATATAATCCGAAATCCACTAAGAAAGGAAGAATGAGTTGGCCCCTTAGCCGAGAATGCGGAATAGACGAAGAATGATAGTTCTGTATGAAAGAAGAGATATGGCAAAAAGAAAAGGCAGAAAGTGGCCTTGCAGTGGAAATGTCATTGATCGTTATCATCCAGCATTTCCATCGCAGTCAATCAGTCAATGGCGCCCCCAGGCATCCCGAAAAAGTTTCCGCGATGTACGGATCTGGGAAGAAAAGTCAGCTACTAAGTTAAGCTACCGCAGGGCGAGGATTTGTCTAAACCTACCTCGAGTTCGCCGTCTAGCTATCGCCTCCTCACTCAACCAGAATTGGCCGCCATGGTATCCACAGCGGCCGAAGCAGCAGCAGCGATCCCGACTATGCGCTGATGGTCCCGCTCGATGGCGGCAGCGATGGCCTCGGCCCGAGCGGTCCTCTTCTTCTCGTTTGCCATCTTCCGACCTCGTTCCAGGGGCTTCGCCGATGCGCTCCGGCCGCAGCTGAGACAGAACCGGCTGAGGGCGTGCCAGCCGCAGACCTTCTTGCCTCCGGTCTTCTGCCTCTTGGCGAACTGATCGCACGGGAGGACCTTGTAGCACCGGAAGCAGGCGAGCTTGTGCTGGTCGTTGGATGCGTTGCAGAGTCCCTGGCAGTCACTCCTGCGGCTCTTGCTCCACGGGCGCCTCTCGGCGTCGCAAAGCGTCTTGATCTTGAGCTCCTTGGGACACCGCTGGGGGTCCACCTTTGAGTGTCTAGTTGAGAGGGTTGAGCCAGTGAGCTCATCGACTTCTGCGTACAAACTGGTCGAGGGAGAGACACAGGAAGTCCGGGTATGCTGTCCCCGACCGGAGCCACCTACAGCATCCTGTTTGTGCGGGCCAGCCTGATGTGGTCTGGGTAGTCCAGGGAGGAGCAGACCATGCCCAGAAGCTCCTGTGGCAGCTTCTCGAGAAGGGAACCGCTAGGCTTGGGCTGGGGGAGACCGGCGTAGCCTGGCAGGATCAATGTCTGCGCTGAGTCGTCTGTCTCGGCCATCTCGACTGAAGGGATTCTTGAATATCAGCGTATGGACACTACAATCGCCTCGGCTGGTAGTGTGGTGGCTAGCATGCTGAGGTTGTGGTAATGTGGCCATGTGGGTGTGTGGGTGTAGGACTCACTGGAGTTATGCGTTGAGACGGGCACGTCTGAGCTAATTGGCTGGATCTTCTGGACCAGAGGAAAGAGCAACCGAATCCAAGCTTCGCGAGGGCAGCAGTCCTCTTCCTGAGAATCTGCGGAGTGGCCTGGACGCATCTGAGAAGGCTGATACTGGCCGATGCTGACAGTCTGGGACGTTGTGGCAGGTTTTGAGTGGGAAGTGCGGTAAGGGCGAAATTTGAAGGTGGCCTTCGTCCGCCCTTTGCCTGGACCTGGAGTCTGGGGAAAACAAGCCATGAGCGGGACCGAGGCTTTATACTGGTACTCTTGGGAGCATGCCTCTTGAGTGCGGGCGCATGGCATGCTTTGGTCCAACCGGAGGTAGCTTTGACCTTGGGGAGAAACCATTGTGACTGTGGAAGATGCCGGCCGAGGTTGGATTGCGCGGAAGGAGGCGGATGTCATGATATCACGGCCTCGGCGGAAGATGCTATGGAAGAGACCTGGGATGGTGCTGGAAGATAATAAAGGATGTCCGAGGAGAGTAGATGCTCAGAGAAGATATGGCTACCAATGGTATCGGGTGGGCATTGGAATTAAGGTCGGTAGTGGAAATATGCGAGGGAATTCCCAGAGATTGGGATTTATAAATACGAGTACAACGCAGTGGAAGTGGGAAGTTGACTTGGAGCACGATGGGCAATGGCTATTGTATCTTCGCGATGGGATGTGTGGCCAGCCAGCTTAAGAATTTGTGTGAATAGAGACAATAGGTATTTGGTGCTGCCCCTGAATTGACTAGGCCCGTATTGTGTGCTATTGTAGCTATTGTACGACTACCTAAATTACCAGACCCAACCACCCGGATTAGACATTGAGATAAACGACGAAGGGCAAGGTTAAGTGACTGATAGCGTTCATGAACGCTCATTTCGAGTTCAGAATCCTGACCAGAAGTGCATCAGATCCGTATGACTGGGGAATGAAGGTACGGTGCAGCATCACCGGTCCAAAACGCCTCAATCGCCCATGGATTTCGAGAGCGCATGGATGAAGTTCTTTTGTAGAAGGCCCTGAGGTGGTTCCAACTCACCATCATTCTGCCAGATTCCAGCTTGACACCAGACATGTTGGTCCGCCACTTGGGGAGAGGCAGGCGTACGCTTCAAGTCAACCATCCATCCAACCAAACCAGGTATTCCGCTTTCTAGCAGCAATACACAAAAAAAGGTCAGGTAACCCGGCATACGAAAAGAAGGCCACACGAATATCACAAGTCCATCTTTCAATAGAGGTAGGTAAGGTAGTCAGGAAGCCAGGGGGTTTTCACCACCCCCTGGTCTTGGGACCCTAACCCTGATGGTTTTGATCTCTAACCAAAAGCTCTGTGACGAATCTTCACTCGAAGATATACCCGGGAGGATGATGCCCTTGGGCACCATTTGTAGTTTAGCGAGTGGCTAATCGCGAGGCCCTGCGGCGTGCCCTCAGTTTGGGGGTCGAACGATGCGACCTGCTCGAGGCTTTGGCTCGAGGACGTTTGGGTGTGCTTTCGATATGGTTCATGGCTGAGGCTCCGCTGAGGTAATCAGACCTTCAGGCCCAGCACGTGGTGGTTTAGAATTTAGCCTGAAGAGCGAATTTCGTGCATTGTGTGGGACGTCAACTTGATGCCTCGCCAGGCATCAATGCATCATCCCCTGGCACTGCAGTGTCGATGTACCACTTGACTCTATCTGTTAGAGCTAGATGCCAAAGGAAATACGTACCCCTTGTCCCTCTTCGTCGACATGCAGGCGGTGTGCAGCAAATCGCTTCAAGCACTGCCGAAGAGAGATCAGCCAACTAGCTGCCTTGACTGCCTATGTAGGCTGGTAGGCTAGTCATTTATTTGTCTGGAAGAATCTGAATGTAAAAATCGTCTTGTGGGTAATATTCTACCTCGTGGAATTTCATATTCCTCCCAAGGATGATCCGTATTGATTGGCCTTGGTGATATTTACGATTCTTATCTTCTTACCCTGCGTGGCTTCTTGACTGTCTGACGACTAACAGGACCACACCTCACACTTAATTCGAGTTTGGGTGCTCCTATCTATCAGGAGAAAAAGAAAAACTAGAGCTAGTATTTTAAGGTGTGAGACAGACTTCTCGGGCTACCACGCGTTAGTCGAATGTCATGGAGGGCCAAGCAATAGCAACACGCTCGTGAAGAAACTGGGGTCTGGTACCTGCCTTGTCAAACTCTTTCGAGATATAGCCTTAGTGGCTTGAGTTGGCTGGATCCATAGGTAATGGGTGGTCTCACTGGTGTGTGGTCTAACCAGACCATGCTGAAGCCGCCCGCATACTATCGGTTCAGGATTGTGGCGACTCGTGAGGATTTCAAAGTCCAGCCGTTGAAAGTCTTGAAATCACCCACACCGCAACAAAAAAAAAAACAAAAAAAAAAAAACGAGGGGGTGCCTGCTGTGTAGAAAGCTCGTCCCGCATCGTAGAAATTTTTGTTGTCTGGTTTATGCGGAAGAGAGGAAAAAATATTGGCACTCAACCATTTTCTCTCGTACTACGTACTACATCTCAAATTTTGTGGGTTTGCTTCGCCCTTCAATTCATGGATTCCATGTTCCCCCGGATATCGGAGCGAGAATGCGCATTGGTGACCAAGCACGATGGGGTGACGACCTAACAGGCGGGATCCTGAATCAATACTGGGTACATGTCGTCACTCCAGCCCGGAAAGTGCCCTAGGCGGACATGTTGGACACTGCAAAACTGCGGCAGAATTTTGAGAGGGTCGTGCAGGGATACCTAGGCAACAGTGCGTAAATAAAATCCAGAACGGTACCCTCAGCTTCTGCCCGTCTGTCTTGCAGCAAAAGGCGCTGTTGCAGTTCTCGCCCTTGCACAACCATAAACGCACTCGCCATCAGCTCAGATTTGGGAGGAATCGACCCACACTGGAGACACGATTGGAGCGGGCTTCTTTGGCCTTTGACTGGTTGTGACGGGTAGTGCGTGGTTGGACTCACAAAGTGAATGGGGTTGCTTGTAGGCACTCCGCCCAAGGCCCCAATCTGCCTCGTTCTGCTTCGATAGGGTATCTAATCTCCGCTCCGCTGCCACTGCAACAAGAAGCCTGCACCACCACCTCCCGCATGAGGGCCAGAGAGGGCCAGCCAGCAGCAAAGAGGGACCATTCATCGATCACATCACCCTACAGAATAATCCGTCCCAGCCAGCCTGCTTGCAACCAAGCAATCTGCACGTCTCAAACCGAACCCCCAACCCGGCAGAGGGCTGTCTGAGTTTGCCTCAGCAGTCTGCAACCTGCCAACTTATCGTTACTCCGAGCCGCACCTCAAATCAAATAGCGTCCTACTCTTGCTTTCAGCTTAACCCCCCCGCTGCCGTCTCTGCGTCGGGCATTGATCGCATGTAGCCTCCCCGGCAAATCCGATCATGTCCAGCGAAGAGGTTGACGCTGTGGCGTCTGGGGACACAATCGCCGTTGTGCCTCCGCCGCAAACCAAGCCGACCGGCCTGCACTCACCACCCGACAGCAATAATGCCATGAAGCTTGACGGGAGTGACTCTGAGCTCAGCGACCTCGACGATGCGCTTGCCGCCGACCTCCAGCGAGACCAAGACCAGGCCAATAACCACTCTGACGCCCCGCCTGCACTCCCAGAGACCGAACCACAAGCTCAACATGATATCGGCGAGGTCCTGCCAGCAGAATGGTCTGGCACCGTTCCTGTCTTCAGGCCTACCATGGACCAGTTTCGGGACTTTAAGCTATTCGTATGTGGAAAATTTGTCTGATTTCCAATCTTGACAACATCATCTTGTGTTATCTCGTGTTTGCCCGGCCACAGTCGCCAGCCAGCCTTGGTAGCCTTGTCACCCTGTCATCATTTCACCTGGTCTCTCTCCCGCGCCTTATTAAGCACGACATTCTAACCAGCCTTTGCGCTCCCCCGCAGATGACGAAGGTCGACCCCTATGGCATGAAGTCTGGAATCATCAAGATCATCCCACCCCAGGAATGGAAGGAGTCGCTGCCCCCGATCGACGACCTGATCAAGACTATCCGGGTCCGTGAACCTATCAAGCAAGACATTATGGGCTCCAATGGAACCTATCGCCAAGTGAACATCCTGCATCAGCGATCGTACAACCTCCCCCAATGGAGACAGCTTTGCGATCAGAGTGAGCACCAGCCGCCGGCGAGGAGAGGCGAGCGTCGCGCGAACGCGGAGAGAACAAAGCCGGCCCCTAAACCCAAAGGAGCAGCTTCTGCCTCGAGTACTGCGGGGCCGGCGACCCGTGGGCGGAGGGGGGGTCGGAGGGGACGGCCGCCAGGCCGTGGGAAAAGCACCGGCCGGCCCGGCGTCAAGGAAGACACGGCGGAATCCGAGCAGCGCCCCATGACACCCGAGTCTCCTAACGCTGAAGATGGGGACAACAGCTCGGTCGTTGACACCGTCGAGAACGATCCTGGCATCAAGGTTGAGGATGACGAGGACGAGGTCATGACTTCCATCCCACGCCGAATGGGAGGGAGTCGCCAGGCAAGACCCAAGACTCAGTCAACCTCGGCGCGCCGCAAGTATAGCAAGAGAGAGGGTTCTGCCATGATTGATGAGGCCGCCTTCAAGGATTGGGACTACCGCATGGACATCTCAGACTACACCCCGGAACGCTGCGAGGAGCTGGAGAGGATATACTGGAAGACGCTTACGTACGCGACGCCTCTGTACGGCGCCGACCTTCCCGGGACTCTCTTCCACGAGTCGAGCGAGCTGTGGAATCTGAACAAGCTGCCCAATCTGCTGGACGTCTTGGGGACCAAGGTCCCCGGCGTCAACACGGCTTATCTCTACCTCGGCATGTGGAAGGCCACGTTCGCTTGGCACCTCGAAGACGTCGATCTGTACAGCATCAACTACCTCCACTTTGGCGCTCCGAAGCAGTGGTACAGCATCTCGCAAGGTGATGCGCGTCGATTCGAGGCTGCCATGAAGAGCATATGGCCGCAAGAGGCCAAGGCTTGCGACCAATTCCTGCGACACAAGGCCTTCCTGATCTCTCCGGCCCACCTGCAGCAATACTACAACATCAAGGTGAACAAGTGCGTCTCGTACCCCGGCGAGTTTGTGGTGACGTATCCGTACGGATACCACTCGGGTTACAACCTGGGGTACAACTGCGCCGAGGCCGTGAATTTCGCCCTCGACAGCTGGTTGCCCATGGGCAAAATCGCCAAGAAGTGTGAGTGTGCTCAGGCCCAGGACAGCGTCTGGGTCGACGTCTACGAGATCGAGCGCAAGCTCCGTGGGGAGTCCACTGAGTACGAGGAGACAGAAGACGAGGACGAGGACGAGGACGAAGATGACGACGCCTCGATGGCTGGCCTCCCGACTCCGCCGTCAAGTCTCATGGTGCGGGTTAAGGCTCCAGGTCGGAAGCGGAAGCGGGCAGCTGGGGATAAGGGTGATAAGCCCAAGATCAAGAAGATTCGGCTCCGCATCAAATCGCAAGTGGAGCCGCCCTGCTGCCTCTGCCCGAACACCATCCCCGGCGCGGAGATACTGCCGACGGACGATGGGCGTAAGGCGCATCGCGTCTGTGCCCTGTATCTGCCTGAGCCTTACATTGAGACGGTTGACGGCAAGGAGGTCATCAGCAACGTCGCCAACATCTCCAAGGCGCGGCTGGAGCTCAAGTGCCTGTTCTGCCGCTCCAAGAGAGGGGCCTGCTTCCAGTGCTCACAGAAGAAGTGCGCAAGGTCATACCACGCCACATGCGCGGCCGCAGCCGGTGTCTTCGTGGAGGAAGGCGATGTGCCAGTGATTGGTGAGGATGGGACTGAATACAAGGAGCAGGCCTTCGAGTTCAACTGCCGCTTCCACCGTATCAAACGAGACAAGAAGCTCGATGGCGAGGCGCTGGAGGGCGTTGTTCGCATCCGGACGGCAGCAGCAGCTCTCGGGGCTGGCTCGATCTGCCAGCTACAGTTCTACCGCGGGGACATCTTTGCCGGAGCGCTTGTCGAGAACCGGCGTGACGAGCAGACCTTCCTGCTTGATGTTATTCCTAATGGGTATGTGACCTCAGGTGTCCCCAACCGAGGCCGTGGCAATGCGAAGGTAAAAGGGTGCCAACTGACAAGACACAACAGCGACCGTGTGGAAGTGGAATGGAAGTGGCTGCTGCTTCCTGACCCGTCCGAGTACAGGCTCCCTAAGGCGTCGGCCAACGCGCTGCCTATGCCGACTTCAAGGAAAGCACAAGCAGAGATCAATGCGACCAAGAGACCGACAGAGGAACGGCCAAGGGCGGACGACCTCTTTGGCGATGGGTTCACATGGGCAGAGTTCCACTCTTGCGAGAAGGACGAGTGCAGGAACCTGGCCCAGGTGCAAGTCGATCTCTCCAAGGAGCTGCAGATGTGGTACTACCTCGGCAAGAACTCGACAGACCTACGGCCTCAATACACGGAGGATCCGTTGCGTTCACAACACAACCCGAAGAGCAACTTCCTCGACTCAACCTCCACCCTCAAGCCGCACCCGGTTCGGCGTGCCTCAACAGCCTCAACGTCAGCGTCGGCATCGGCATCAGCATCAGCATCCGCGTCGGGTGAGCCACCACGCAGGTCCTACACTCCGATCCCTCTGCCGAAACTGCCTCCCGGTGCTCTGAAGAACGACAAGCCGTACGTATACAAGCCGAGGAAAGTTTCATACGAAGGCCAGTTTGCCTCGCAGACATCTGTGCCCAAGAGCGGTCCTGGCGCCATGTTACCTCCGGCACTGCCTATACCTGCGTCTCAACAGCAAGCGCAACAGCAACAGCACCTGCCTGCAGACTCTGAATCACGGCTCAAGCTCAAGCTCAAGACTCACTCAAGTTCCCTCCCCAGTTCGCCGTTCCCGCTATATACTATTGACAAGCTTCCTGCTACCTCGCCATCTTCCCCCTCAGTCGCTTCCTCCACATCCGTTGCTGCTTCTCCTTTGGCTGCCTCAGTTTTGTCTCTGGCTTCCAGCCGTCCTCCCGTCGGCGCCCCCCTTGGTCCGCCGCCACCCAAAGCCTTCACCAAGCAAAGCGGCGCCAGCGCCCCGAGACGGAGCTCGGTCACGCCATCTATAAGCCATACTGTTACTAAGGCGTCACCAGGCTCCGGCCAGCAGGCTGCGCCTCGCCAGTCCATCGTGCCACTGCCCCCTTACGTGCTCCAGCAGCAACAGAGGCTACTTCAACAACAGCAGCAAAAAATACAGGCTCTGCAGAAGCAGCAACCGCAGCGCTCTCAGGGTCAAGCTCGACCTTCGAGCGTGGTCCAGAAGTACGCTTTCTTCCAGGCCCACCACAACAGGTATGCGCACCGAATAGTGTCTTGTACCATTGACGATTTTCTTCCCTTTCCCAAGATACAGTGCTGATGATTCGCCGCCGCAATCTTGTAAAGGGACTCATCCAAGTACCGTACTCCGTACGCGACCTGGGGTGGTTTCACGAATGGGTACGAAGGCAACATTCAGTCTCTGCTGATGAGCTCGAAGCCATCCAAAGCCCCCTTCCATATACGCGGCAACAGCTTTGGCCTTGGTGGGGGACTCACAGGGTTGACCAAGCCGGCTCGTCATCTCAACTACAACGACTCCCCGGCGGACGACGCCATGGACCCCATGTCAACCTTCAAGTTCCCCAACTCGGACTCCAACGCCGAAGCGTCAATGCGCTCACCGTCGAGCGCATCCTTGGAGTACTCTGCTACTAGTCCGTTGATCACCAGCCCAGCTGTGGCAAGTCCATTGGCAGCTAGCCCGGTGATGCACTCTGTGACGCCGCCTCCGCCGTCGTTCCGGGGCAGCAACAGACATGGCCACAGCCACAGCCAGCCCACCTTCCCGGACCCGTCGTCTCTCACGCTGATGGGACCGTGGGAATTCGGACCGTCTACCGCACCGCCGCTGCACCCAGCCATCCGCCCGCAGTTCAGCTCCATGTGGCAGCAGGGGTTTAATGTCGGCATGGGTCCGATGGGGGGGATGAACCACATGAGTCCCATAAGCCCTCTGACTAGCATGGGGACACTGGGCGCTATAGGTCCACTGGGTCCGGCCTCGCAAGGTAAGGACCTCGCCGCCACACCTCTTGAGCTGTCTCATGCTCAACAAGCCCAAGCTCATGACTCTGCCCATGCTCATGTTCATACTCATGTTCATGCTTATGCTCATGCTGGTGTCGATACAGTGGGCCCCTTTCCGGGTTCGGCCGACGTCGTGTTCACAACACCGGCGCTGACCATGGAACCGACGACACCTCCACCGATGAGTCCGCTGACGGCGCATGTGCCGTCAACACCACCCGGGTCCCGCGGGTCGCTGTCGCAAGCGGTGTCAGGGACGCCCACGGCTCCCAACTCACCGGCGTCTGGCGTGTCGTCACTACACATTAACCAGACGCCGGAGGAGCAGCTCAAGCAGCAGCTGCGCAGGATATCAGATCCTCCCCCGTCATCGTACGATCCCCCGCCCGAACCCCCGCTCAGGCTCGCCCATGGGCACACGCCGCAGCCGCAACCGCGGTCGCGGTCGCAGCCGCAGCTGCAGCCGGCGATTGTTGAGATGAAGACAAAAGGAGAGACAGAATCCGCAGCTCACACTCACGCTCCGGTGTCCCACTTGCAGGTACCGGTTCCGATGTCTCAACCAAACCAAGGCCGCCCGCCACAGGAGCCGCAGCTCGCTCAGCGGCTTCAGCCAGATCCAGGGCCAAATCCTCAACCTGTACCCTTCGCTGCCCAACAACAACTTCCCCAGCAGCACTTGAGGAAAGGGAAAGAAGACGCGGTACTACAGAAAGAACAGAAATGGGGGCCACGGGCGCCGCTGCCGACCCAGCAGCCCTACTCGCGCGAGCACTCACAATCTCAGCCGCGATCCCAACGATCCCAAACCGCCGCTACCGGCAACGATGGCGGCTACTTTGGCAGTACCAGAGCCGAACCTTGCTCTCCCGCTGCTGCCGGTGCCACTGCCGCCTATCACGAGCCCGTTGGTACCAGCCCTGGCCACAACCACACCATGGGCCTGCTCGAGGGTCCGCCACAGCCGGATCTCATGGCCGAAGTTCCACCTGACTCCATGGCGCTTACGGCTAGAATTCTGGCGGACCTTCGGAGGAGGGCGGCCGGATTGTCATGATGATGGCATCACCTCAAGGCAAGCCGGTTGCCCTTATCACGCCACGGGACCACTATAAGTGTTAAAAAAGAAGAGAGACAAAAGAAAAAAGAAAAGTAGAAGAAAAAAAACACCCGAACGATACTTTATGATGATGGACTGACTTGAAGCCTCTGAGAGAAGGAGACACTGATGAACGTCTTGCATGGGTTCTGATTTGCGGAAGGCCTGGAAGAAACATCTGATGGAGTTTCGTTGGTGGGATATGCCCGCCGGCTTAGACTTGCTAGGTTTGCCTTGGAGGAATAGATAGTTAGGGATTTGGTTCTCTCAGCCTGCTTGCCCTCTTTTCACTCTTCTCTTCTTTCATTCGGTGTGTTTATTTTGGGGAGCTCGGCCCCAGGGCTGACCGAGGCTTAGCTTAGATTCGCCAGACTTTCCCCCTTGCTTCCTTCTTTGATTGCGAAGGCCGGGACACCCCGATACGCCTACTTGCATTGGCCGGCTGTTCTTCCTTGGCTCACAGTCAACTTTCTCTCCCTCGTCTCTGTCATCCCTCTCAACCTCCATCTTATTGCTGGTCTAAAGCAGAATGTCTCCATTGAAGGAACACTGCAAGAAACCCTACGGGCTACACAAAAGTTCTTTCCATTTTGCAACAATACAAAAGAACACAACAGGACAACTCAGAACACCGGTGTTGGTTCCTTGAGTTGGAATACAAAGGTGCCTAGTAGGTCGGTAGATAGGTGTTCAAGCCTTCTGGCCTCCTTGCGCGGTGGGTTTCAATTGTCTATGATGGTGTCCTTTTTATTTATTTATTAGCATGGTTGCCGAACCGGCTGGGAAGGGACGGAGACGGTTGGCGCACTGCTCAAAGTCCCTCCCCCTTGGTTTCTCTTCTAGCGGATTCACGGCTGGACCAGTGTTCTCATGTCTATCTCTTCTTGCGCACTTTGCCATAGAGACAGACTAGACTAGAGAGCTCTGAGCAAACATAAAGTCAATAGCTCTGTAAAGGAATCTGATGCCTCGCCTTTTTACGGTCTGTAGTCATGTATTTGTGGGGCAGAAAGGGAACTTCGAACAGTTCTACTGCCTACCTAGGTACCTAGTCTGAATCACTGAGACTAGTAATATTGCAGGTCAGGCTAGTCCCTGAGCTGACTGATCGACTAGGCGCGCTGGTCTACGCTTTCTTCAACCCCTGGAAGGGAAGTACAATATATATCGAATGGCAAGATCCGCCCCGTGTGCTGGATTGATGAACTGTAATGCTCTCTCCGAGTGCTACCAATATAGGACTATGGAGGAGAAATCCTAAACATTTACTGATTTTGAGGGCTTGTGGATGTATAGCAGGGGAGTCCAATTTCGTCTTGGCTAACTAAACACCCCCCAGGATAGAAGACCAAATTGACCATTATAATTATTACGCAAAATACCGATCTAATCGCATTGTTTCCATTTACATAGACACGGGCGGCGTGACAACCCCCTGCAACCTCGCCTGCTGCTCCCTCTCCTCGGCAGAGAAGGCCCTGAGCAGCTCGTAGGCTGACGTGGCGGCGATCTCTTGCCCGTCGAAGCAGCTGATGGCACGGAACCCGGGCGTGTGCTCCTTGACGGGGATGCGCTTGACCCCCTGGAAGGGCAGCTCGGTCAGGCAGAGCCAGTCGAGCGTGAACCTCCCCCGCCAGTTGTCCTCCAGCCAGTGCCCGTCCGTGTTTTCCCAGTCCATTGGGCTGGTCATCTTGGCCACTCCGCAGAACTTTTTGCTGTTGTTGTTGACCAGTAGCTGTTAGCTCCTTCCTTGATCACCATCACCACCTATCTCTAGATATCAGAGTTCTTCACTTGCCTCTTGATCACAGAGAAAAATAGGACCACATTGCCCTGTGCTCGAGCGTAACCCTTGTCGAGGATTTTGTTGACCCGCGTGCTCGAGGTCCAGACGCCATGGGCAGCGCTCGTCTCGATGTCCAACGGGTTGTCCGATCGCAAGACGAAAAACCTCGTGGTGTCTATTGACAGAACTCGGAAGCTTGGCACGAGAATGCTCATATCAAAGCGAGGCCCTTGATATGTGGTCATGAGCGTGCTGCTGTTGGTCGCCGGGGGCTGATTTGACCATGCCAGTGACGGTGGAGACATGGCTATAATGCCGACCGGCTGCTCATAGTCATCAACAAACATCGACTCGTCCTCTTCTTCCTGTGGGTGACCCCCCTGGTCCGGGGCTGCGAGCCACTGGTGAGCCAACGCAGCAACGGCCGTGGGTCGAGTCGTGGGATGGGGAGCCAAAAGCCCGCCCACGAAGTCGCGGCACGCATCCGAGAGGATCCCAGCTGCTCCGCCGTCGAGGTTCAGCGGGACTTTGCCCTCGGCATATTGGAAGATCTGGTAACAAGAGGGGAAAGGGTTCCGCTTGAGCAGCAGCTCTGCGGTGATGACACCGATCGCCCACATGTCCACGGCCACCGTGTAATGGCCCGCTGCGGCTGCAGCGGTACCAGGAGCACCCGAGGCGAGGCCAGAATGAGCATCTGGAGCCCAGCCCAGTACTTCGGGTGCCATATATCCTTCCGTACCCCGGGCGGTCCGCATGTCAGTGCCTTCGAGCCCCTTGCTGATGCCGAAGTCGGCTATCTTGATGATCCATTTGGGATGCCGTTGGGCCACCAGAATGTTCTGTCAAAGCAAAGCAGTCAGATACATGACATTGTCTCGAGGAGGGAAAAATAAGTAAAATCGGTCGACAAAGACGCACAGCAGGCTTCAGATCACGATGTGCAAATCTGCTCTGGTGCATGAAGCCAACGCCCTCGACCAGCTGCTTGACGATCTGGGACGCGGGGGCCTCGCGGAAGGGCGGAGACTCGTTCATGGACCGCCGCAGGTCGCCCAGCGCGAAGTACTCCATGGTGATGAATATGGACTTGCTGTCCTCGAACCAGCCGTACGTGCGGACGAAATGCGGGACATCCTGATGAGTTCACCAGATCGTCGTCAGCATACTGCCCCCTCGCTCTTTTCCTTTTGAGACGAAGAGAAACCAGGGACAGGTGAATGGATGGATGGATGGATGAATAAATGGCTTTACCCGAGAGAATCTGGCAATTGCCTCCAGCTCTTTCATGTAATCCCATCTGATGCCGAGCAGATTCTCTTTGGCGACCTCCTTCACTGCCCGTACCAAGGGCCCGGAAGCAGCCTGCCCATGTTGTGTACCCCAGGCAGTTGGTGGTGCGCGCCGGCGGTCGATCCGGACGGTGCCCCCTCCGCCTTTGCCCAGAGACTCGCCAATATCCCAAGTCTCGTTCGAGCCGCTGTGCCGTACGCACCTGTCGAGGAACTCGGTATCCAACCGTAAGGCGAGGACCAGGTTCGAAGGCATCAAAGCCGCCATCGTGATGATTTCCTGGAAGTCACTTCCCAGGAAGACTGCGTTGCAATGGCAATCTTCTCCTCACTGGAGAGAAGAACCCTAACAAGCACTGTATTCCATGCAGAGATTCTGTTTCTCTCCCGCAACAGGGGTACTGCATTGTTGAATGCGCCTACTGCCTAGCAGCTGAGCTGAAGTATGCCTTGCTGCCTTGTCGGGTTTCACACGTTAATTCAAGTCTGAAGTCAGGTGACCTCGGATATAAGGGCGGCGATCTCATGTCCTTTGCTGCTCCGCATGCAGATATTCAATCGGTCATTCATACAGGAGACGCAAACCGCAAGCGATTTGCCCAAAAGAGCCTTGAGGAACGAAAATTGAATATGGAATATTTCAGGAAGCGCTGAAGCCATTCGCATGCGCAAATAAATCTTTCTGTTTGCAAGATTTGCACATGGACGTTTGATCGCGAGTAAATGAGAATATTAAACTAATGAATTTCTATGCATATACTGTGAATTTTATATAGGTACTATGGATTCCTAATATGTACTCTAAACTTCTATGCATATATGATAAGTTTCTATACCTGTATTAAAATGTGTGGTACCCTCTATCCCATCTGCTTCCGCTTCTGCCTACAGCCTTCCAAGCGGGGTCCATCACTAACATCATCAATCGCCAAGTCAACCTCGTTCAAATATCTCGGCAGAGCAGGCTTCAAAGGATGCAGTCGTCGTGTCTCTATAACGCAGCCAAAGCGTCGGTGTCATTTGGAGAAGGCTAATAATGTCTGCCAATATACGGGGCTTCAAGGTTCTCTTCGAGCCTAAGGAGGAGCCCAAGGTGGAGTAGCCGTTATCCGCTTTCAGTTTAAGTTAAAAAGTTTTGACAATTAGCAACTAGTTAAGTTAACGTGAATTCGTTTCTAATAGCATCGTCTTTCTCTGCGGGTTTAACGGCGATCTAAAGAAGACATGGACGAAAACGCTGCCCAGAGAACCAAGCAGCCGGAAAGCACTCTTACGCCTTTGTTCCGCGCTCAAACGACAGGTATCTAATGCCTCTGTTGCTTGCGATGCCTCTTCTCTCCAGCCGCCTTCTTCTTCGACCTAGTCTTTTCACGAGTCCGAACGCACAGGCGATCAAGATGATGCGGCATCTAGCAATGTTGGCAAAGATAATGGATTGGATGGTTGTTACTGTGCGTTGTTTGCTGATTGCAATTGTGCCACGTCTCTAACGCATAAAATATACGGTGTGGTAGATGTGGGGCCCCTGCCACCCTCGCCACCCCCTTAGGAGGTGCCTATCCGCCTCTTTGTGACTCTGTAAATAGGCCTTCGCAGCGGCTAAAAAGAGATCTCCAAGTAGGTGGTTAGATAGGTGAGCGTGCGACTTTAGGAGAGGGAGTATAGCGAACTCTTCGTCCAGGGCCTGCAGGACATTAGCGAGGACTTGAGCCTGTTCTTCCTCGCTCCTCTCCCCGCGCACCACATTTCGTATGCGCTTCGGCGCTGGCTGATCCCTGCTCTCAGACCCCGTGCTCTTCCGTCCCGCTTGATGGCTCGGCCCGTAGGAGGCGCTCGGCCCTCCGACTCCGCTACGTCCTCGGCCTCGCCGGCGACTTGACCATGTTCGTCCTTGATATGCCCGTCGTCGTGAATCATAACATCCACCAAAGTCTAAAGCTGGTCAACGGTGCCAGTTATACGGCGGTCGATATCGTCCCCGACAGGTGGCTGGAATAAGATTGATTGAAAAAAGATAAAGAGAAAGATGGAAAAGTAATAAAAGTCAGGTGATTTTTCTCTGTGGTTTTGGCTGCCCCTCTTTTTTTCTCGCGCCCGTCCTCTAAGTGCCTTTCGTTCCTCAAGGCATATTTTCTCGCCCAAATTGTCCCATTCTTATTGAAAGGCAGACCATTTTTGACTGGGAACCACAATCTTAAGATGCTAATATGACCGCCGAACTCGGGCTAGCGGTGTTTGCCGCCGTCATGGGCTGTGTAGAGTACGATTACCCCCCTGGCCTTTGCTTGACCTCCGGGCCCATGAATGATTGGCTGACGCATCGCATAGGATTGCAAACAAGGTTATTTCGACCTACCGAGAATATCGCGCGGCGGGGGTGAGCATTAACGAAAAAGTCGTCGCGCTCGAGGCACTCTGGACAAAGGTCGAAATACAGCTGAGGGTGCTAGGGAAAGTGTCGCACTTGCTCGACCCTGAGCTCGCCCAGAGCCAGCTGAGCCTCCTGCAGAAGCTGAAGGGCGTGCTGCTGCGGGTAGCAGACCAGCTGGATGGCTCGACGGACGGCTCGGGCTGCTCCATCGCGGGCTCATCGCCATCGCCCGCGGACCCGTCTCTGAAGCAGCGGATCTCGGAGTCGCTCAAGAGGTGGAAGTTCGCCTTCGCCAAGAAGAGCCTGGACCAGCTCATGGCAGAGCTGCGGGTGTGGTATGAGAGCTGGGACCCGACATGGTTCCTCATCATCCTGATCGGGGATAAGGCCCTAGACTCGGCCCTCCTGGAGTCGACGCAGGACGGGCAGGCGCAGGCCGCCCTCGCGCAGAATCTGCCCACTGCCAATAATCTCGACCCGCTGAGCAACATGCAGGCCCTCCGCCGGGCTATACAAGAAAGTTCAGCGAGCGGGAACCCGACTCTGTCTCAGAACAGGGCCAGTATAAACCTCGATGCCGACAGGCTCTTCGTCGTGAAGGAGACTCCCCTCGAGTTCTCGAATGCGAGGGAGGTCGAGCGGGCGGGCTCCTCGACGCGTCTGATCATCGAGCCCGTGGACCTGTCCGAAGGCTACACGGCCCAACTCAAGGCGGACACGGAGGGCCTCGCCAGGCGGCTGCAGCAGGTCAACCCGGACACGTTCGGGATCCTGCGCTGCTACGGGCTGCTGAAGCGCAGAGACCCGGTCACGGGCGGCCTCGCGTCCGTAGACGTTGTGTACCGCTCGCCATCGTCTATCACCACCACCACCAACGGGACTTCCTCTACTCCTCCTCCTCCTCCCCCTCCGCCGCCGGCGAAGAGCCTCCGCCGGCTGCTGCTGGACCAGGAGCCCGTCAGCGCCAGCGCCGTCGTGCGGCTGGCCAAGCAGCTCGTCCGCTCGGTCCTGTACGTGCACGCCTGCGGCTTCGTGCACAAGAACATCCGACCCGAGAACATCCTCGTGTTCCCACGAGGGCCGAGCGATGACGACCGAGGGAGCAGCGGCGCCGGCTCGGCATCCCCATCTTCGTCCTCCCCGCTGGGCTCGAGCTACCTGCTCGGCTTCAGCGGCTTCCGCAGCGAGCACTTCGCGTCCGGCATGGCCGGCGACATGGCATGGCATCGAAACCTGTGTGAGTAAACTAACCATTGTCGCAAAGAAGCGGTAATTCTCTATTATTTCTTTTGGTGCTGATTCGAGTTTGGGCAACCCAGACCGGCACCCACAGCGCCAGGGCATGTTCGTCGAGTGGCGCTACGCGATGCAGCACGACATCTACAGCCTCGGCGTGTGCCTGCTCGAGATCGGCCTGTGGCAGTCCTTCGTCTGGTGCAGGAGCTACGGCTGCCCGTCGGGGGCACCGCTGGAGCCCTCGGCGGCGCTCGGGCTGGGCCTGAGCGACAGCGACTTTTGCGACCCAGGCAGAGTGCAGGCCGCGGCGACCAAGGATCACCTCGTGGCCATGGCCCAAGCGCGGCTCCCGCCGCGGCTGGGCGACGTCTACACCGGTGTCGTCCTGACCTGCCTGACCTGCCTTGACTCGGACAGCGCGGCGTTCGGGGCCAGGCTCGCCGGGGGGCAATGGCAATGGCAAGGGCAAGGGCAAGGGCAGGGGCTAGCTGACGAGGATGGTGTTGTCGTCGGAGTGAGGTATGTGGAGAGTATCCTGATGAGGATGAGCGAGATATCTATCTGAGCTCTAGACGGAAGGGGAGACCGTGTCCAGGCTTGATTGCGTCAACCTTTTCTTCGTTGTCCCTGGGTAGGTGAGTGTCTTAACACAACACAAGAGAAGTGAATAAATAGCTATAATTATACCATTAGATATACTAGAATAGCTATCCCGGAATTTACGGGTTGGTCCAGCCGAAGGAAACTTACATCGAGCCTTACAACTAGCTACCTTGTATTCTATAAGCTCGAGTCCTCCGCCGATATGTCGTTAGCAAACCAGAGGCCGTCCACTCGCATATGCGTTAAGAAGGCGATCAACGCTGTGTCCGCTCTTGGTCAGTAATTAGCCAGGGACCAGTGGCCACACCCTAGCAAAACACATCCGATCTTTACAACCTAGAGCCGACGTTGTGAATAATGAGCGACAAAAATGAACTCGCCAAATAATAACTGAGTCGATCCAGGCAGGGATCGAACCTGCAATCTCTTGATTCGTAGTCAAGCGCCTTGCCATTTGGCCACTGGACCTGTAATTAATATGTTGTGGGACACTTCAGTTAGTCATCGAATAGTCTCTGTTCAAGTGCCCATGTCAGGGAACCCAGTGGTTCATTTGTGGAAAGAAGAATTCCGCGAAGATTGACTTCTTTCGCCTGCTCTATCTTATAGCACCATCTGGCCAACTAAGAAGCTTCAGGGTTCTGTATTTGTCCCCTTTCAACTGAGGCTTTATGTGTGTCTTAACTTGGATACAAGTGTGTTCAAGACTGAGAAACCCTGTTATACCCAGAGGCGCGAGTCGTTAGGTATGCACGCCATTCTCTGATCCAGATGCAATGAGATTTCTGAAGCTCGCAGTCCTGTCAGGACATCGCTGCCCTTCTAGTCTAGACTCGGCAGGTAGCTGTAGCGACAACTATTCCTTAGAGGCCCCGTGAATGTTCGTCTCTCGCCTCGTAATGGAGAAGAACGAGAACCCTGTCGCTGTCAAGAATACCAATCAAGGCATAAAGCAGGGGCACCGGCGGCGCCAAGGCCACAGAGGCATCCGCCGGGGCAAGCAGTTGCGATCACTATCATCGCTTCATACATGCAACTGCAACTTTGCCCCCAATGCCGAAGACTGTCTATGTTCGATCAAATATCTCAACTGTGCGTAGGAGAGAGCAAAAGGTTGGAGAACCTGAGGCCCTGGGCAGGCTCAGTGGGGTGGCTCAAGTCGTTCTGTGTCGGCCCTGCTAATGAGTCGGTGAAACCAGTTAGCAGTGACTCTCGTTGCTGTTAATTATGGTAATGTGGTTGGGGCCTCTCTGTTTGCCACACTCTTTAGGGATCTGACGGTTTCCCAGGAAAGGGGCACCGAAGGCTTGCCAAGTGATTAGATGACGCCTTCACTTGACGAATAATTATAGGCTCACCCTGTCTGATGACTTTGATGACTTGGAACCGGCAGACCGGCTGGCGCAGCTAGGCAGTGAATCCCTGTGATAACTTGGAAGGGTCAATAGTTCGAATCTTCGAATGATCGATGTCGAACGAAATGTAGACGAAGCCTGGCAGAGGAGCTTCGATGAAAGAAAAGAGCTAATTAGCAAATACTCTGACCACCCATGGCCTATCCAAGTGATTAAAACCTCCGGCTCGGTGGAGTCTCCGCTACCCGAAATGATGGCAATGGTGTGTGCCACAGTGTCACTGTACCTTTTCATAATGGTGAGTCAGGCGATCGGTGGATGAGCCCAGTCGAGTGGGCACCGGCCTTCCGGTCCCAAGTCGAGACGTAATCCTCAGCCCCTAAAGGCTGCAGGTTTTCAATATTGGGAAACCCCAGCAAGTGGGTAAATCAAACATCAAACATCCCTGCCATGCAGGCATACAGAATGTCTATTTCTATAGCAGGAACGGAGCCAATCTAGACAAGTGGGAGAGTCCGAGGGAAGCCGGGGGGGCGCATGTGCTTGGCAGCCTCAGGCAAAGAAGGATGGCAGACAGGATTAATGGGGCATTCTCGCTCTTTGATATCTCCAGTCTCAAGTCTCAAGTCTTGAATCTCTATCTTCCGGCATGTTGAATTCGGGTACGACGTAGTAGCACAACTTACTATAGTAACACACTCCCTCCCTTGTGCAGGCTGCTGCGGATGTGATTAATTACTGATGGGTTGTGTTTCCTACGAGCCTAAGAACTAAGTTTCGGGTAGTCGGGGGTGGGGTTGGGGAATGGAGAGACTTGACAGAGTCTGGGGACGTTTGGGTCCTTGGGGGTATCTTTAATAGAGACCCCGTTATTAAGCTCCAGACTTCCCGACTGCAAAGAAGCTGAGCAAGGGATCCGAGGAAATGGTTCGCACCCGTGGCAGAGCATGACGGGATGGTGTGCCAAAATGCTGTAGCACCCGTCATTCGCTGGCATCGTGAGATGCATCCCGGATCTAGACGAAATGAGGCTCACCCGTCGGGTGAATTCCCAATAGACCAACGATGTTCTCGAACTGGCAAGCCAGCCAAGAACGATGTGATGAAGATGGCTAAACCGACGGATGATTCGAATGCCGGGGACGACAGGGTGTCCGACATCCCTCTGCAACCTCGGGCTGATTCGACCGAGCACCAGAAAGTGCGGAGGGATTTGCCATGCAGTTCCCCTTGCCCACACACTCCCAACGAAGAAACCCCTGACTGGCTCGTCCAGAAATGCTCCGCGATCAACCCAGGCTTTCCAGCCCGGTTCTCCTAAGGAGGCTAGGTAGTTTACTCTCTGGTGCTGTCAGGCTTGTAACCTGGTCTTCCCCGCACTAGAACAATTCGATGGCTGAATTCGTTAGCACAAGTATACACACCGGCCTGACTGGCAGCACTGAGCCATGGATCACGCATCTCGTCCATGCCCTCCACGTTATCCGTGGACACCTTTCCAGCCGACAAATCACAGTCTTGAACTGCCAGGGAGGATTTCCGCACTATTTCGCGGCCAGACGGCCACGGCCAAGCCTACTTCCCCGCACATGTTGCTCCAGCCCGGCGGCAGCTGGCTCTGTGACCGTCCAGGATTCTTTTGCATTGGCTCGGTGGAACAACATGATTGTTGCGCTGTGTCCACTGTCCAGGATGTTGGAGTTTTCTGGGCTTGCTGGGTCACCGTTGAAGGAGCACCTCCGGGAGCCCCTCTCCCCCACGATGAAATCGACACAGCACCCACAGCGCGCCCGCACACTGAGAAGATAATCACCTCATCGTGCTAGTGCACTGCTGTTACCTACCTACTATAAGTAGTTTTCCCCAGTGGCAACTTACCACCGAAAGCCGATAATTCGGTGGGCAGGCAAGCGGGCACGAGGCAAATCGAGTCAGCGGGGTAGCACAGAAGAACGAGTCAAGCAAAAAAGGACCGACAGAGCCACAGTAGCGTCGCCGCACTGAAAGCTGCCATTCGCCCCACTACTTTCTCCATAAAGCCCACCTAGCTTGGGCGGTTCCCCATTCCCCAACCAGCCCAGCCAAGCCAACCCCAGACCACAAGCGTAAAATAAAATGAACGACTGGAGACAGCCACGAAACCCCGGGGCAAAGTCAGGACAGGATTCCCCCGAGAGATCGTGCGAGCGAGATGCACCACCCAACCAGGAAGACAAAACGAAAAAAGAATGTCGATAGCCTGCCAAGGATCTGTTGCCAGCAGGTGTGACAGGACCCATTCAACGTACAACCAATACTCGGTGCTTCGAATCTTGGGAGACGGCCGGGGTGACCACGCGTGAAATGCCAAAGCGGCAAGGAAATGACTTCGAAGGGGTCGGGCAGGCAATTCAGGTCTCGTCGATGTTGACGGTTCAGATTACATTTATACTCCCGGCTGCACCCACCTCCATCACCAAGAATAAACCTTCTTTCCTCTACTTATCGATGGGCCCCTAGCATCGTCGTCCGTCACGGGTTCTGTTTCTGCTGTGGCTCGTTCGACTCTGCTGTTGCTGTCGGAAAACTCTCCCAAGTGTAGACACCACGCAGTTTGCACTGAACATAAACCACATCAAGTTTCTTCCCGCTGCCCACCGCGCAGACACAGTCAAGGACATAAAATTTCCAAGATGGCGGCCGAAGGATTCTGGGCGAAGCGCAGGCTCAAGGTCCAGGACACCAGCAGGACCAAGGCGGCCGAGCTGACGCTCAGGCAATCCATCTTCCCTATTTTCCTTGTCACCATCCTGTTCTTCCTGTGGGTGAGTTAGAACATCTGTGGCGCATGCAATCCCAAAAAAAAAAAAAAACATTCAACCAGGACGCCGAGGGATATAAACACCAGATGACTGACCTTCCATATTTATCGGCCGGCAGGGGTTCTCGTACGGTCTGCTCGACACCCTCAACAAGCACTTCCAGGAGACTCTGGACATCACCCGGGCCCGCTCGGCCGGTCTGCAGGTTGCTTACTTCGGGTATGTCTTGTCCTCTTGCGCCGCCGATGTCATCAATCAAAGCCCATGCACGAAAAAACGCCACTCCCGAGACCCCAGACTTCCCATCCCGGCACCACCCTCACTACCCGAGCCGCTAGCCACATCGTTAATTGGTGACCGGTGTTTACATCGCCAGTGCTGCCGGCGCCGTCATGGCGCCGGTCCGTTGCGCTATACGGCGATGCTTTTCATTCACGCGAACGATTGTTCTAAATCCATATTGTCTCGTCTCAACCCAAACTCATTCCCTCATCGGAAGGGGAAAGAACACAAGCCAAAACAAACAGAAAGAAGAGGAACTTCAAGTATGCTAACCAGAGGTTTTTCTCCGTTCCGTCTCATAGCGCCTACCCGATTGCCTCGCTCGGCCACGCAGCATGGATTCTCCGTCACTACAGCTACAAGGCCGTCTTCATGTGGGGCCTTTTCCTGTACGGCTTCGGAGCCCTGATGTGCATCCCCGCTATCTTGACCAGGAGCTTCGGCGGCTTCTGTGCCTGCATCTTCATCATCGGTAACGGTCTTGGCGCGCTTGAGACGGCGGCTAATCCGTTCATCACCGGTAAGCATAGGATCCCCTATTTGAATTTTGGTGTTTTCGACACTTCGTGAAAACTGACATAAACGCCCCTCAACCCCCTTGTTCAGTCTGCGGCCCGCCTAAGTACTCGGAGATCCGGATCAACCTCTCGCAGGCCTTCAACGGCATCGGGACCGTCATCTCCCCGGTCATGGGCTCGTACGTGTTCTTCAACTTCGACAACGAGCGGGCGCTGCAGAACGTGCAGTGGGTGTACCTGGCCATCGCCTGCTTCGTCTTCATCCTCGCCTTCGTCTTCCTCATGTCGGAGATCCCCGAGATCACGGACGCGGACATGGCCTACCAGGCGTCGGAGACGCACGCGGGCGAGTCGGACCTGCCCTTCCGGAAGCAGTACCGGCTCTTCCACGCGTCCTTCGCCCAGTTCTGCTACACGGGGGCTCAGGTGGCCATCGCTTCCTTCTTCATCAACTACGTGACCGAGACGAGGGCGAACACGGACTCGGCCCTGGGCTCCCAGTTCCTGTCGGGCGCGCAGGCCTCCTTCACTGTGGGCCGCTTCGTCGGCGTCTTCCTGATGCACTACGTCAAGCCGCGCATCATCTTCGGCGTCTTCCTGACCTGCTGCTTCATCTTCCTGTCCCCGGCCATCACGCAGCGCGAGAACGTGGGGCTGTCCATGCTCTACATCGTCCTCTTCTTCGAGTCCATCTGCTTCCCGACCATCGTGGCCCTGGGGATGAGGGGGCTGGGCCGCCACTCCAAGAGGGGATCTGGCCTCATCGTGGCGGGTGTCTTCGGCGGGGCCGTCGTGCCCCCCCTGACGGGCGCCGTCGCCGACCTGCACCACAACACGGCCCTCGCCATGGTCGTGCCCCTCGCCTTCCTGGTCGTCGCCTGGACCTACGCCCTGGCCGTCAACTTCGTCCCCTGGTACAGGGATACGGCCGACGCCTTCACGGCCACCGAAATCGGCCTCAAGGACAGGCAGGCCGCCCTCGATGAGGAGAGCCAGAGCGGCGGGGACAAGGGCGTGCTGGAGGAGAAGCAGATCGAGGCGGCTGCCAAGACGGCAATGCCCACGGACAGGCTGTGAAGGGCGCTAGCTAGCTAGGCTTGGACAGCTTGTTCTTTTATATGTATTCCCCAGCTGGTTTGTCTGCTCTTGTTATTGTTGTCGTCGTCGTCGTTGGACTGCATGCTTCCCTGGGAAGTGGGGTGGCACACCCCAGTTCTTCTCCATGTGGGCTGGTGATCTTTCTTCGTCGATGAGGAACTGGGTGTTCTCATTGGTTCATTCTCCTATACACTGGATGGAAATTTCGTCCGCCAGTGCTCCTGGGTCGACTACCGTGGTCGGTAACCCAATCCCCTATATGAGATAATTGACCGTCGTGAGTACAGCCATAGTCTGCATTGTCAGCTGGATGGATGATATAGCATCGTTTTCTGGTCACGTTTCATACCCCAAAAATATACATGGATGCTGCAGTGGACAATTAACATCTATACCTGTCCCCTTTGAACATCGGTTCATGTAACTAACCATAACTATGGCTGAGCACGTTTTGGTGGCTGCTGATGTTGGCTGTTGTTGTTTCGGAGAATGGTGATCGATAACCTAATCCTTACCTACCTATGGACGAACAACACGGCGCTCGTACGCCGACGCCTCAGTGGAGGCGAGCCTGCCTTTTGGGACTAGATTGCTCGCCTACTCAAATCCCGAGTACCACCAGATAATGACTGACAATTTGGGTTGGCTCAACTATGTAGGTACTCGATCTTATGAGCGTGAGCTGGGCTGGATGGCATTTTGCTTTTACTGTCAAACTCAGTTGGTGGTGAGGATGGGTGTGGCAAGCTAGGATTGGTTTAGGGCGAGGACCGATGATTAGACTCGGTCATTGCTGGCTCCGGGAGTTGAGTGCCGATGTGGATGGACTAGACTGCCACTACAGCGTCCCGTCAGTACTCCGTAAGCTGCAGCGGCTCCATAGTGCTGTAAGCCAAAGAGTACCGCTAAAAGGAATACGAACTACCAGTATATCCCTCCTGCCCACGCGCCCGACTGAAATCGATGCTTCGCCATCCACAGATATTAGCTATACGAGAAAATGGACAGTGGAAGTGGACGGATATTATGCAACTTTGAAGCATCGTTTGACCTTCATCTTGAGCTATTCAACAGGTGGGCGACAAGGATTGTTTCTGAACCTTCGTAACTTCATTCCTCTTTAGGTTCTCGAGCCGCAAACTGCCTCCGCCCCTACCAAACCCCACGCTGCCTCTCTGATTGAACAATATAGGATCAATCCCACCTACAGGCACAGACTTGCATCTAGCAGGCGCCTACCTCATGCACACTTTCATCGGAAATGTGTTGGACTACCGCCGGCGACTCTACTATAATTACGACACCGTTTCAGTCCGGCTCGCACTGATGACAGGAAGATGGAACGGTGGCGTCGGCTAGAACCACTCTGCGTGAAAGCCCTTCAATTGAGTCGCCAAAATTAGCACAAGTCTAAGACCACAACCGCGACGGCGCCCTCGCCGAAATCCGCCGTTGAGGGGAGAGCGGTGACGGACAGTGTGGGCATGGCCTGCTGCGTGTCTCTTGCTGGAGACTACGGAAGAACGGTGACGCCTCGGAGAAGCCGTACTTTTCAAGGCCAGCCGTGCTGACACGATGCAAATGAAGTTCTGATGATGTGATCATCAACATACGAGGGCTGTCTTGGGAGCCTCCAAGAGGGACATCTGCTTGATGGCGATCGCACCCAATCTTCTCGTATTAGCTCCCCTGATGATCCCTTAGAAGCCTCACGCTTACCTGGTTAGCCGGGCAGCCGCCGATCTCCCTCCAACCCCCCCTGACATCATACACATACCTATCAGGCCTTACATACCACCTAACAATCTCTACTATAATAAACCCATTGCTCCCCTTCCACTTGAGTCGTCTGGTTTATCTCGAAACATCCTCCTTGCCATTGCCCAATCAGCCAGACCTAAACCAGGCAGACACTCGCTACGCATAACAGACAGCAAAGGTCACCATGCACATCCCGACCATCCCCATCCTCGCCATCGTCGACCTCACCGCGGCGGCGACCCTCCCCCGCCGGCAGGTGGTGCCCCACTACCCGCCCAGCAGCGTCTCGACGGGCTTCAAGTTCATCGCCAACGTGACGGACCCGTCCAGGGACCTGACCCCATCCGTGGACGGCTACGTGCTCTCGGGCGTGCACATCGGGCCGCCATTCAACGCCGCCGTGCTCAACCCGCAGTCCCCGACCGCGGGCCGCCTCTTCTACCACAACGGCACGGCCGAGGAGGTGCGGTTCGGCCGCTCCGGGGTCGTCACCGACGGGGGCACCCCCCCGTTCCCCTGGGCCATAAACGTGCAGTCGCGGGACGAGTGGGACGCGCCGGCGAACCCGGGCTTCCACGCCGTCTTCATCAACGGCGGCGCGTCAAAGGACGTCGGCATCGCCGCCTTCCCGGACCCGTACGCCTACCTCGTCAACCGCCAGGCCGGGCCGGGCGGGACGTTCATCGCCTGCAACAACACGGTCCAGTACTACGGCCGCAAGTTCATCACCGTCGACTACGTCTACCCGGAGACGGACCCGGCCACGCAGCTGCCGGTCGCGGCCGTGCCCGAGGGCTGCGCCCCGATCGCGCTCATCCCGCAGTGCGACGTGCTCAACGGGCTGCCGGAGAACTCCACCTCGAGCCACGAGTTCGCCGTCGAGCAGAAGTGCTACGCCGACGTTGCTGCCATCGATTGGAGCCTTTATGGCCCATGAGGGCGGCGCAAATGAAAAAGGAGTTTGTGTGGCGAGCGTGGTGATTTTTCGTCTTGGTTGACTCCCGAGAAAGGGAGGCATTCACGAGGAAGGCTCTCGAAGAGCCACCCCTCTCCCAGATTTGTTGGCTAGAGCGTGTCTCATATTCTTTTGGCCCGCCCATGTCTATTGCATTCTGCACAGGTGTTGAGAGCATCCCTTTTCTATATTTCTAAATCTTCGCATTCAAGGGCGTGATATGATGGCGAAAGGGTTCTGGGAGGCGGTAGCGGACGTGGTCCCAAGTACGGACTCAGGTAGATAGTCGGAATGCGTCAGCGTAATAAATAACCTCTAATTATTTTGATATCAAGGGCTTGCAAATTTACATTTCTTTCTATGTATCTTGCAAGCAAGGCTGTGTTCACCGGCAAAAGATGAGCGAATTGCGTGATTCCATGTTTACATTTCAAGCCATGGGGATGACGATGATAATTGACAAGCGATACCCCAAGCAATGATTTCCCCAAAACAGCCCTGACAAGCCGGACGAGGATCCCGAGCCCGAAAAATCATCTCTTGTCCCAATAGGGAGTTGTAGTTCATCGTGTATGATCATATATGCGGCGCACGAGTAGAAGGGGTTAAGGAGGAAGAGAGACGCAGCGAAGCCAAACTCGACCCCGACCACAAGAAAAGTCCATCGCAGAAGAAAAACCCATGCGAGGTTTCGGCGACTGCGTATGTAAGTATGCCCCTGAAAATGGGATCCTAATCCTCCCTGTAAAAATGATGATTGTAGCTCAACGCCGATGAACCCATCCAGACCGCGTCAGTTCGAGCGAAAGGGAAAAGCCAGACATCCCAAGCCAAAAAACAGCCCCTTGTACGCCATACCCATATCCCAAAATAATGCACCCAAGTAAGGTCATGCACCGGCCATATATATCAAAACAATCTAGAGTAGGTAGACAAGCGGCCGCCTATCCACTGCCCAATCTCATATCCTTGCTGTTATCCCACTCTCTCCTCTCCATCAAGACGAAGAAGTGTTGGAAAAAGAAGACGAAGACCCGCAGTCCTCCCGCTCGACCCTGTCGGCGACCGCCTCCCACCAGGCAGAGTGGGCCTCCCGGTCGACGGCGCCGACCCGTGCGATCTCGTCCACCATCTCGCGCACGCGGTCCACGAACTCGGCCAGGCCGAGCGACGCGAGCCTCTCGCCCGCCGTGCTCGCGCCTCTGACCTTGTCCGACGTCGACACGGCCGCCAGGCGCGAGAGCATGTGGGCCCGCAGCCGGCTGAGGAGCAGGCGTAGCACGGGCTCCGTAGGGTCCGGGGATCCGGGACGGGACGCCTCGGCCCCGGCCGCCACCATCCTCCCCACCAGGAGCCGCAGGTTCCGTCTCGTTGCCTCGGGCATGCACCGCCCGGCCTCGAGCGCCGCCATCACACCGTCGACGGTGGTGGAGTGGTCCTCAGCCGCCACGGCACCTCCAGCATCGCCCTGGGCTTCGGCCTCGTGCGTCACCATCAGCTGCTCCCTCCTCGCGTCCGCGGCCTCGAGAACGGCGAGCACCCTCAGCGCCTCGTTCCTCCACGGCACCCTAACATCCCTCTTAAGCATGTTCTTGCACTGCAACAGCACTGTGCCCGCCGTCACCACCTGCCTCGTCAGCGCCCCGCACCTGACCGCCCTCCTGTGGTCCAGCCGCAGCATCTCGGGCATCCCGTCCGCCCCCGCCGCCGTGGGCCCGAGCCGCGTGAACACGTCCACCAGCACCTGCGTGTATATCCTGTCCGGCGTGGGCCTGGACCGAGTGGCCGGCTGCTGGTGATGGTGGTGTTGACCGAACCCCGCCTCCCCCAGTACCTTCAGCCGGGCCTGCCTCCAGGCGTCCTCGGCCCGCGCGAGGCCGTGCTCTCCCTTCTCGAGCGACTGCGCAAAGTACTTGCGCTCGTATTGCGGCGCTGATTGCAGGATCTGCGGCGCGGCCAGGCTGAGCAGGTAGTTGGCGTGGTCGCTCGACATGACGTCGATGAACCCCATGAGCGCCTCGAGCCGGTCAACGTAGTCGCCCGACCGGAGCCGCCCCTCGACTAGCTCCCTCACCTCGTCGTCCCGCACCGGCGCGCACAGCTTGGGCAGCAGCTGGGCCATGATGGAGAAGAACTTCTCGTACGAGAAGCTGCCCGTCAGGAACTGCTGGTACGCGACATCTGTGTCCAGCACCTCCCCGATGAAGGCGTGCATCGACTTTCCCGGCTGCACCAGCCGCTGCAGCTTGGCCCGTATGTCCTTGGCCACCTCGAGTAGGAGCATGAAGTGCTCCTCCTGGTCGTCGGCCGACATGGTCGCCCGCATCTGCCGCAGCACGGGCTCCAGGAAGGCCGTCTGCTGCTCCCTGTACTCCTCCGCCGAGAGCCGGTACTGCTTGTTGATGGCTAGCTCGTGCACCACGACCCGGTTGTCCGGGAGGAGGCGGTTCCGCGGGATGCGCACCTCGACCGTCAGGTACTGCGGGGGCGAGGGCGAGGGCGAGGGCGAGGACGCACCACTGCTCATCGCAGCAGCGGCAGCATGAGCTGTTGAGGTGCCCGCCTGCGACAGTGACGGATGTGGCTCCTCAGCGGCGGCGAGGTCTCCCATGGCGGTTTCGACCGTGTGGTCCGCCGCCTCGCGCGGCTTCGTGTCGCCGGCGACCCGGTTCTCGGCTCTCGTCTTCCTCGCCTTGCGCACCGCCTCAAACACCATCTTCTTGCCCTGCTCCTGGCCAGCCAGCTTCTTGATGCGCACGAGGAGCATCACCTGGTTGTCCTGGATGCTCTTCCGGTACGACTCCGTCACGGACGGGTCCGTGCTGTCCTTGACCGTCTGCCAGATGGCGTCCAGCTCGACGAACTGCATCAGCATCACGTCGATCAGGGCGCTCGAGTCTCGCGCCTTCCATGCGATGAAGGCGTTGTGGAAGGCAGCGTACGACTCCGGGAGCGAGGCCTTCAGGGCTGGGGGAGGGGTGTAGCTGTTCAGCGGCGTGAGGCGGGGCAGGATGCTCTCGAAGCATATGAGCAGGTCTCCCGCTTTGCCGACGAGCTCCTGCAACTGCGGGTTAGCAAGGTCATCCTTTGACAGCGGCACCAAATGCTGAGCTTGCGATAATGGTGACGGCGATGCTGGAGGGCGAACAACCTGTTCTTGTCCCTCTCGATCATCCTTGTTGCTCAGCACCTGCGCCGGGTGTCCCAGGATGAGGAACGCGCTCAAAAACGTCCTGACGGCCGCCATCTCGCCCACCGAGCCCACGGGACCCTCCTGCAGGCCGCAGATCCTCAGTATCTTGGACGTCACCAGTAGCACAGGCTCCTGCGCCAGCAGCTTGACGACCTCCTCGAAGGTGGTGGCCCGCACGCCGTCGATGGTGAGCCCCAGCTGCTGAAACTCGGCCACGGCGGCCCGCCGACCCGCAGCCCTCCACCACCACTGGATCCGCTCCGCCGCAGCGTCCGCGCTGAGCGGCGGCCTGGGCCTGGGCCTGGGGGAAGGGGCCTCCAACAGCGAGTCCAACTCGGACTCGGGCTCCGTCGCCGGTTCGGGGGACTCCTTGATGCTCTCCTCCTTGACGTCGGGCAGCATCCCGCCGGCTGACTTCCTGCCCGCAGCCCCGCCGCTCTCGCTCCCGCTCCGGCCCCTCGCCCTGGCCGCGGCGCTCCGGCTCCTCAGCTCCTCGCGCCTCCTCTTGGCCTCGGCCAGCCGCTCCTCGATCTGGGACCGCAGTTTGCGGATCTCCTGCTCCCTCTTCTCCTTCATCGACTCCGCCACCGCCTTGGCCCTCTTAACCTCCTCAGCGCAGGCGGCCGCGATCTCGGCCAGGTTCCTCTCCCGGGCCAGCTGCGCCGCGATGGCCCTCTCCTCCGACAGCGACGTGTCCCTGGAGGCCGACTTGGCGATCGCCGCCCGCAGCCGGACCTTCTCCGCGTGCGCCGCCCGGTCCGCCAACCGCGCCTTGCGGTCCTCCAGGATCGACGCCCGCCGCAGGTGCTGCGCGATGTGCTTGCTCTGCGGACCGTGGCCGCCGCCGCCGCTCCGGCTGCAGCCGGCGGCGGCCCCGGCGTGCGACGACCTCGAGTGGGCCGACGAGATGGAGTTGCGCCGCGACGACGCGGCCGAGTCCCTGCGCCGCGTCTGGGATGGCCTGTAGAAGCGCGCGGCGATGTGTGGCGGAGGCGTGTAGATACGTGGGTGGTGGCCTGCCCGCCCGTCGTCGTCGGCGCTGTCCTGCTCCTCGAGGGTGTCCAGTCCCTGTCGGCCTTGGCCTTGGCCGCCCTCTTCCCCTTCGTCCTCCTCGCCGGCGGCTGCGGCGGGCGTAAGCGACAAGTCCATGATTGATGTGGGTTCAGCAGCGGTGTTGGGTGACGGAAGGGACTCTTCGAGGTTTCGCGAGGGCTCGCTGAGGTCTAGTGATGGTCGCCTCATCTTTGAAGAGGGTATCTGGTGCTGTGGTGTGTGAACCGGGTGACAGAAAGCAACCGGGATTGATCACTTGACTCAGCTTCTATTCCCGGGAATGGCAAAGACTCAGTGGATCGTATATAGGACAAAACGAAGTATTGTAGGTGGCGCGAGTTAGATATAAAACTGCTTTAACAGGCAGGTACGAGCACGCTCGTAGGTATGCAAGTCCAGGATGGTTGACGACCTGAGAGGAATGTGCGTCGTGGTGAGACAAGGTTTGTCGGGAGTGGTTTTGTTATGACGAAAGCTGAGGAAGGCTCGACACAGGTGGCGCAGGAAATTGGAGGGGTTCGTGACCAGGTTAAGTAGGGAAAAAGGTAAGCTGTAAAAAGTGGAGAGTTAAGAGAAGGAATGAAATGGAAGGGAAAAAAGGATCAGATCCCAAACTAACGAAAAGGAATCAGAAAGAATCACAGGGTAACTAACTGTTGCCGCCGCCGTGATGATGACAGCAGGACAGAGGATGCGGCAACGG
The DNA here is from genome assembly GCA_003049395.1 of Pseudohalonectria lignicola. NCBI lineage: Eukaryota > Fungi > Ascomycota > Sordariomycetes > Magnaporthales > Ophioceraceae > Pseudohalonectria > Pseudohalonectria lignicola. The sequence goes on from PYSP01000025.1 coordinate 117,205, forward strand.
ATGACGGAAATGGGTGGTACTTCTTCGTAATCGGCAGAGCATGAGAGCCCAAGATACGGATACTCTGGGAGCTGAAAACTGGAAGGGCACGGACAATTGGCGGTTTCTGGGTCGGTCGGACTGGCTTATGTAAGAGAAGTTTAACGGTTCCCAACCACACTTCGTCCAAAAACGGCAGTCTAGACCCCAACTAACCTCCGGACATAACCTCGTGATATCCTCGTGATGTGCATCCGTGCCCAAGTTGCCTGCCTAGCGATTCTTCGAGGGTTTTGGTAATGACGGTGTAATCCGTACAGAGACTTGACCCCAAATTATTTATCATAGAGTATGTGAAAAGGGGCAATCAATCATGCTTCTTATGTCCGTAGCCTGCCGGGATGTATTGCAGATTTCAAAGGGTAACGGTTTCTAGATCCAATGCCCAGCGTAGAACTTAGAAACAACCTAGAAACGGCCTTTATACAGATCTTGCAATTGTCAGGAAGCCATGGGCGACCCGGCTAAAAGCACAGAGATGAGATGATCTACACGGGCCGTACAGCCTCTCCCGCTCGAAAGCCCTCATATGACCAGGCCGGCCCTTAACCCTATTCCCTCAACCCAAAATCTCAGCAATACCCATTCGCCCCCAGCCACTCCCCCAGCTTCCCCGCATCCCTAGTCCTATACGCCGCCCTCCCCCTCACCTGGTCCTTCACCGTCTCCAGCGTGCGGTCGAACCCGGCCGTGTCCCTGGCCCGGAAGAAGGCGTCGATCTCGTCCACGACAGACAGGTCCACAAATTTGTTGAGCGAGACCTTGACGAACCTGTCCAGCAGGATGATGTTGCCGCTCAGCTTCTTGACGACCAGGTCGTCCCAGTGCTCCCGCATGTACTCCCACAGCAGCGGCCTCGCGACCCTGTTGCCGGCCAGCGACCGGCCCAGGATGTGCACGTCCGCCGGCGGGACGGCATCCGAGGTCGGCGTCGGCGGCGAGATGCTCAGCAACAAGGGGAGGATCACCTCCCGGACCACGGCCGGGTCCGCCACGTGGCCTAGGGCCAGGAGGCACGTCTCCTTGCCGTCGACCGCAGGCGTCGTATGCCACTCGTGCTTGAGCGCCCTGGCCGCCCCCGCGGGGTCGCTCAGGATCCCGGCACGGTACACCGTTGTCCGCAAGTCTGGGTGGATCGCTGATTTGTCGCCCTTCTCGAAGTAGGCCTTGAACCGTTCGGTTGCCTCCGCGGCGATCCTGCAAAGTCACCAAGTGGTCAACGTGCTACTCTTCGTACGGGCTCCATTCAAGGGCCGAGGACTTGGCTAATGCTTTGGTCTTGTAGAACTCACTTTTCATGCCCATTGATAACAGCGGACAGGAGCAGCCTCTTCCGAAGCAAGCTGTTGTTGTAGTCGTCGTTGGCAGGGACGTCCCACCCAACCTTGGCCAGGGCGCCCTCAATCAGCCGGAGCGAGAAAGCCTTAAGGCCCTTGTTGATGACCTCGTCATCTCCAAAGACGGACTTGAGCGAAGAGATCGAATCGAGGGCCTGCGACAGGACCCGGTAGTCGGTCTCTTTGTTGAACCCCTGGATAAAGGACAGCAACGCAGGGGTTCCACCGTAGCCCGAGAACGCAAGGTCACTAGCCGAGCCCGCAATGAGAATCTTGTCCTCGGGGCTGAGGCGGTCAAGCTGCTTGCCAAGAGACGCCAGCCGCTCGGGCGGGTAGTTGACGTGGTAGAAGGCCGTGGCTTTCGAATTCAGCTGGTAGAAGTCGCTGCTGACGTCATTGATGGTCTCTTCCTTGGAGATCAATGAGAGGGGCTCGACCGCCTGCGACCCGGCTTTGCCCGATAGGGCAAGCGGCACCCACCACGTCGTGGTGTCGTCCTCGGGCTTCACATCGCCTGTCGAGAGGAAACGCGACTGCTTCACCGTAATGGTGCCGTCCCCCTCCGTGACTGTCAGGACCGGGAAGCCGATCTTCTCGATCCAGGGCGCCATGAGGGCGTTGACATCCTTGCCGGACGCCTCGCTGAGCGCGGACCAGAGCGCCTCCGTCTTGGCGTTCTTGAGCGCGTGCTTCTTGAGGTAGATCGCGACGCCCTTCAGGAAAGTCTCGACACCCAAGTGAGCAGCCAGCATGCGGATGACGGAGCAACCCTTCAGGTAGCTGATGTGGTCGAAGATCTGGTTAACGTCGAGCGCATCGCGAACGGGTACCTGGATTGGGTGAGAGGCCCGGATTGAGTCCAGCTCAAACGCCATCGCCATCCCCTCGTTGACGAACTGCGGCCAGACCTCCCACTCCGGGTGCAGGTAGTCCGTTGCCAGCCATCCAGCCCAGGTTGCAAACCCTTCATTCAGCCACAGCTCATCCCACCAATCCATGGTGACGAGGTTGCCGAACCATTGGTGCGCCAGCTCGTGGGCAACGACATAGGCCACGCGGTTCCGGAAGCGCACGTCCGAGAGCTGCTCGTCGAAGAGGACGGCAGTGGTGCGGTACGTGACCAGGCCCCAGTTCTCCATCGCGCCGTGGGTGAACTCGTGCACGGCAAGGATGTCCGACTTGGGCAGCGGGTAGTCGATCTCGAACTGCTCGCTGAAGAAGTCGATGATCTTGGGCGCGTGCTGCAGCGCCCAGCGGCCCTGTTCCTTCAGCCCGCGGGTAGTGTAAACCCGCACCGGCAGCTGCTTGCCGTTGTACCGCCGCTCCGTGAAGGCCTCGACATACTCAAAATCGCCCACAGCCCAGGCGAGCAGGTACGTGCTCATGACGGGCGTGCGCTCGAATGAGACGAGGGTTTTGCCGCCCTTGCCGCTAACTTCCTTGATCTTCTTGACGGGCATATTGCTCAGCGCGACCTGGTCGTTGGGCACCTCAATAGAGAAGTCGAAGGTCGCCTTGAGGTTCGGCTCGTCGAAGCACGGGAAGGCACGGCGGGCGTCGCAGGCCTCGAACTGGGTGCTTAGCATGTAGTGGAACTCGTCGTCACGAGGCACGGACGCGGCCGCGGGGGCTGTCGGCTTGTACTGGCTGCGGTAGAAGCCGGCCATGTCGTGGTTGATCACACCCGAGAAAGCGATCGAGAGGGTCGCCGACGACGAGGGTGGGAGCTCCTCCTCGAAGGTGATGGTGCAGCGCTGTTTCTTCTCATCGTAGCTGAAGTCCTCGGACGTCTGAGTCGTGGTGGCCTTTGTGTGCTGATCAAATGAGACACGCGATATCGTCAGCTAGCTATCAACATGGGGCCACCTGAAGGGGTGGCGGGGAAGTCTACCTGGACTTCGGCTTTCGCAGTGCTCAACTTGACCTCGAGGGCGTTGAGGGTGATCTGAGTCGTGGGAGTCGTCAACTCTCCAGTGACGCTAACGATGTATCAGTCTTCGCTATCTCGAGGGAAAGTGTTGGTCTCCTTGCTGAAATCACCTGTTGTTGAAGGTTTGCTCATGGAGAGTGGAGGATGGAGCTTTAAGTCATGGAGGGGCTGCCACATACACAACATTTCCCTGATAGGACCAATCGGCGAAATTAAGGTCGGTCAGGACCAAGGCGTAGTGCCGCGGCTTGAAATTCTCCGGCAGGATATCACGGTCGGCCATTTCCCTCGGTGGTGTCTCGGTTGGTTGGACGCTGGTGACTTGAGCAGTTGAGCCGTCAGACAGGGATGCACAACCCCGCTCTGAGTACCTGTATGGTGCTGGTCCACTTCTTGGATTAAACGAAGAGGGAAGAGCAAGAGGATTGTTCGGTCCTCGCAGAAGATAATGATGGCGACAAGAGCGAGGAATTGAGCTGTATAGTCTTGTTGAAACAGACTTGAGGGACTGAGGGTACGGGCTCGATCTCAAGCTAGCAAGGACTGGTGATGTTGATACTTGCTCAAGTGGGCGACAACCCCGCAGTGGGGTGGGAGCACCAGGGCGGCTTGACACGGCCGAACGAGGGTTCGAGCAACGGCCAGATAGCGGGCCGAGCGCTGCCCCGAAACCATCACCGCAAAACTGAAGAAGCAGCGACCGCGTCATGCGCGACGACGCGCTGTTCACAAACTTCCTGACATTCATCGTTGCTCATGGCACCGACGCTCAAATATCCTGAGGGGTCTATACCACTTATTAGCCCTGAAGTAACGCGTGAAGTCATAGGAGCGTTTGGCAATTGAGACTGGTGGCTTACATCAACACCCGCAGCATTGACAGTTTTGCTCTCGTCTATTTTTTTCACAGGACAGAGATCCAGAAGCGGGCTTAAAAAACAAACAAGAAAGTTGTCTCAGTCTCAGATTCTCAGCCACGGCGTTGTGAGACTGTGGACTGTAGCAGCGTGGCAACTGTGGCGGTTGTGGGAATTGCGGGTCGGGGTGGCTCGTGATAGCCGCCACGATCTAGGCTTATGTGCCTACTATGGGGCTTCAAACCTACGTTTCCCAGTTGCGGGCGAAGCTACTAACTAGTATTGATAACTCGCCCACAGCAACTAGTCTGAGCTACTGAGACTGTTTACACCCTCAGCTCCGGGGACGACTTTGCTTCTAGGAGAAGCTTTCTGCGCCCTAGTCAAAGAACGACTTTACTGGGAAGCTTTTGGGTTCTTAAAGAGTTGATAATTAGTTGCTAATTACCATTTGTGAGGCACCCACGGGATCAGAAGCGGAGGGGAAGGAGGTTATTTACTTAATTGAAAGGAACTTAGCTACAAGTAAGTGCTAAAGCCCGAGTAGAAAAATTCCCAGTCTCCATTAGAATAAGTAATTACATTCGGATTGGTAATCGTTAATACCAATCATCGTCATCCGGAATCGGGAAGAGCAAAGGAATGGGATCCTCATCCTTAAAGATCTCAACGAACGAAGCAATGCGATCGTCATACAAAAGGGGGTCGTCATCCGACCATCAAGGTGCAGAGGTTGACACCCATCCCCATGCCCAGAAGCACAGGGTAGCCCCAGACCTCCATCCTCGACTCGAGCGTCGTGTTGGCTATGGCGGCGAAGAAGGCCACGAAGGGGAGGAAGCCCACGAAGGTGATCCACCGGAATCTCTTGAACATCGAGCAGTAATTGCGTGCCAGCCCCAAGAGCCGCGAGGATGGACACAACGAGTCCTACGACTAAGTGGCTGACGACCAGGACGCCGTCAGTCTCGTACAGCATGCCGACCTGAAAGAGGAAATAATTATTGGTTGGCTGCGAAGAAGGCCACACCCTCGATCCCCGTGCAAAGCAGGGAGATGGCGAAGTTGCGGCTGGCGGACAGGCCGTGGTCAAATACCGGTAGTTCCGGAACCTTTCTGGGTTGTTCTTGCTCAGGGTGCCGCCGACCAGGAGGCCGGTGACACCACCGCAGCCATTCGAGACCAAGTCGGCAGCCTGGCCCTATACACGGTAGCGGCGTGGCAGAACCTCGGAGGAGACGACGTGCAGGAGGGGTTGTGCGCCGTAAGAGATGCCTACGACGCAGAACCCGGCAATGGCCATGTTCATGGACTCGGCACGGGCGACGATTATGGACCCGACGCCGCCGATGAAGGTGAGCCCGACGAGAAACCGCCTGCGGCCCCGGTAGTCCGCAGCCCGGGAGACAATCGGGCTTCGCACCGTCGTCAGGATGGTTATCAGGGCTGTGGGCCACACTGAGTTGGTGGTGTCCTTGAAGTAGCCCGTAATGGCTTGCGTTTGCTAGAGAATGTCGTGAGATTGTGCATTAGTCCCTGATATTCTCCAATCTGGTGTCGCTCTCCAAGGGAAAACTCGACCTCTGGAAGAAGGAGCAAGACGAAGCTTACAGAACCAACGCCGACCACGTTCAGGATCTGCGTGAAGTAGATGAGGCACACAGCCAGAACCGCAAGCCACGTCTTGGCGTACAGGTGCGGGCTCTTCTCGTTCTGTGCCTCCGATCTATCCCAACTTGCATTATTTACCACAGCCGCATCGGATGTTTCATCGGGAGTCAGGAGCGGACTTGTCCTGCTCTCGCCCTTTCTAGCCGGAGGCTGCTCTGTCATTACTTAGTAGTTGGTAGTTTGTGTTTTAGGCGGAGATGACTGTGATGTGTGGTGGGAAGTGGCACCGCTTGCTTCTGATCGAACCTGCAGCCAGGGCAAGATAAGAAAAGGGACGAACACCAGCGAACCAGTTGCTGCCGGATGAATCACAAACAAATGCATACGACCTAGACAGAGGAGAAAAAGAAGATGAGCTAGAGGAAATCACCGAGTCTTTAGACTACCACCTAATGCAAACGACACATGTGGGCGAGTAGTGGCGGCCAAATTTGATGATCCGGGGCTTGCCAAATCCGAGACTTGCCAGCTAAGTACGTAGTAGATTGTCAGCTCGTCGGCCCAACAGGGAGGCTGCAGGCTCTGTTAACGAGCAAGGGCTCAAGGCTGAAAGGTAGGAGAAAAAAGGGGCGAAGAAATTGATGGTTCGAAAACTGGATCATTCGGGAGGTGGAGGAAGGAGACCGGGGAATCCTGGGCGCCAGAGGGCCCACCGGCGCCGTACTCCGTAGTGTCCACAAAGTCCATCCCCATTCCCCAAAATGCTACCGGGGTACAGTCGACCGGGCCATAGTCGCATGTTCTTCATTCGTTACGGACCAAAAAAATCCGCCGAGGTCAGAACTGCCCCCTCTTCGGTGCTCCCGGGGAAGCCAGAGCCTGCACCGGGCGGGGGTGGTGGCGACTGCTGAGATTAATTATCCGTAGGCCTGGTCCGAATGCAACTGAGTCCCTGCCGTGCCACATCTCACAAACTCCGCCTGCCCCATTCCCGAGTCGCCGGTTGTTTCCATCCTCGGTGGACCAGGCTAGCAAGCAGCCGGAGGTCTGAGAAGAATGGAAGTTTGCGTGAAGCGTTTCATGGAGACGGGGAAGATTCCAACGATTTTCACGTTTAACCTTTTTCTTACAATTGACGCGAGATAATCACTATACTGATGCCGATGGTGGCATCATCTAATTAATTATCGCTAATTAGTCCTTTTCTCTCTCTTCTCACTGGTGATTGCGAGTTAGCGCATGAAATCCCTTGAGCAACACAAAGGGCCTGTGTAACTATCCGTGCTGCAGTAAGGACTACTTTGCAAGGAGAAAAGCAATTGACGGTGTGAGGCAGGAGCAAGCAAGAACTTCCTTCAAACCTCCCGTTAACGATTTCTGCGTGGGATGGGGCATTGCTCCTAATGCAGTCTTTTCGCTTTTGTCAACTTACTACTACCTAGGTAACCATTTGTCTTGCCTCGAGGCCTGTGATTTGATGCCATGAATCTCCCAAATCAGTGAAGCGAAGCTGGTTGTGTCATCTTTGCGGTCACTTAATTAATTAATTACAGAGAGAGATGTCAAAAACCAACAGGGCCTCATGTCGGGCATTGCTCGATATTGTCGCCTTCCTAGAGCAGACAAGGCATTTGATTTTGAAGTTAGCACCATCCGGTGAGCGGGCAGTTACCAAAAGATTCTTCAAAAAATGTTGGCAGTAAAAACGGCATTCAGGCAGCCAATCAGGACCAGTAAAAGCGAGGGTTCACAACCCCAGACTTTACATCGGGCGGAGTCTGTCAACAACAGGTACAAAGACGGAAGGCTCCATCGGCGAGCAAAGTAACTATTCTCGTCCACTCTTGCCTGATTACTACCTCACTTTTGGCTCGAATAACTGCATGTGTTCAAGCCCCCGGGTCACTAGGTCACATTCTAGTCTCTTCCATTTATCCAAAGAGCAGGAAAAACTTCCTTTCCATGGTCCCACCTACTAGCCTGTTCATATCTTCAGTTGTTACGGCCTACGTACCTACCCGCCCTCACCAACCTACTGGACCCTTTTTTCCTCCCGTCCTTCCTCTCAGCAATACGCTATATTATTGATGACTTTGCTCATCACCCACAGGCCGTCATCCTAGACAGGGTTCCTTCGGATATGCAAATGTCATCAACAAGAAATTGTTCCAATCTCGTCTCGCATCTTTGCCACTAATACCCCCATCAAGGTTCCAAACTTGCAAAAGCTGCAAAAGAAACATGCTCAATGTCGTGGTGGTCGGCGCAGGCATCACCGGCCTCTCGGCAGCCATCTCACTCCGCCGGGTCGGCCACGCCGTGCGCCTGCTCGAGCGTCACAGCCTGACAAAGGAGCTCGGCGCGGCCATGACCATCCCGCACAACGCGTCGCGCACACTCCTCGCCTGGGGCATCGACCCTACCGCTGAGAGATACGAAGTGTGCCGCGGCATGCGGCTCTTCGATGGCAGCAGCCTGCGGGAGACTGAGCTTCCGATCCCAACGGGAGATAGAGCGAGGCAGAAGTATGGAGCCCCCTCCTTCTTCGTTCATCGCGTTGACTTCCACGAGTCATTGAGGAAGCTTGCTCTCGAGGAGAATGGATCAGGACCTCCCGCGACCTTGCGTCGGGACGCACAGGTTGTCAAATATGTGAGCGGACTCATGGGGCGCTGCTTCTTCCTTTTTCCGTTACCTGCCTGCGAGCCTTGTCTGTCTACCACTCTACCTCTCCAGCACCCACCAATCCTCTTAATGGATCTTGTCTACAATTGTGGCATCAGTACGGGTGATAATGTTCTCTTTTCAAACTGCTCACCCTTCGATTCTCTTCGGTCTCCTCTCTAGGATGCCGATTCCACATCGGTCACTCTCTCCAACGGCGAAGTCGTCACAGGGGACCTCATCATCGCCGCAGATGGAGTGCACTCCATAGCTGTAGAGTCCATCTTGGGCCGTCCAAACACTCCTGTGCCCGTCCCCTCCAGTATGCAGGGCAAACGGTACCAGAATTCCTGCTACCGGTTTCTCATCCCGACGTCCGACATTCGAGACGATCCTGCGACCAGATGGTTTGTGGATGATTGCAACAGCCATCTCCGGCTCTTTGTGGGCCCTACTCAGGTTGTCACGTACCCTTGCCGAGAGTAAGTCTTCGAGTCAGCGGATGCATCGCTGCCGAACAAGGTCATAATTATCGAACGAGGACTGACACAGCGTGCAGGAATACGCTTCACAACTTTGTCTGCATGTTTTACGACAAAACTCTTTCGGAGAATGATGTAGACAACCGCAGCATCCATGTCGATCTCGATCACTTCCACAAACAGATCACCTGGCTTCACCCCAAGGTACAAGGCGTAATGAGGTGAGAGACTGTACCGGCAATATTAGAGCAGATAGCTATCTCAGTAACTTCTATTTTGACGATGACCTAGCCGAAGAGGATGATGAAATGCTAAGCAGTAATTCAACAGAAAAGCAAAGAAGGTCGGGGCCTGGCCACTTTTCTATCGGGAACCATTGCCCACTTGGAAGAAGGGCAGACTCATTCTCGCTGGAGATGCAGCACACCCCATGCTGCCCCGTGAGTATTTGCCCAGGTTTCCGCTTGATTCCGGCCCGAAGTCTCTGCGGACCGACGGACTGCAGGGTCCAGCACATGACCAAGATGCTAACGGCAATGCATACCCAGATTACGGACAAGGAGGTGCTCAGGGAATCGAGGATGCGGTTGCCCTCGGCATTGCCCTCGCGTGGGCAACCCCGGCCCAGGTTGAAGAGAGGCTCAAGATGTACGAGACAATCAGGATGTCGCGGGCGAGTGCGCTTCAAGTACTTAGTTGCACCGGTCAGGAGCAGGTTGCAATGGTCTGTAAAGAGGCGGCCAAATACATGGGGAGTGTTCCGAGTAAGTATTTGACATTTTGTTCCAGCCGGTCGACGCATTCGTTCCTTACCTCCATATCAGCTCTAACGAAGCCTTCCGTGAGTGCAGGAAACCCGCCCGAGATTCCCGATTTCACCTTTGGCATTCAGAATGACGTTGTTACTCAGTCGGTTCAGCTGCTCAAACAATCGATTCCTAATTTCGAGCTGCCGACTACGTACTTTCAGACCTGATGCACCATTGCGGGGAAAGACAAGAGGAGATGATACTCTCAACGACGCAGCGTACGAACAGACAATGATCCCGAAACGGTGTATACAAGATGGCGTTTGTGTGTCTGCACCCTTACCAATGTCCACTTGTCACGCAAAAACGCTAGGCTAGAAGTGGAAATTGGAACGCTTCTTTAGATGTTGACCCACCCTAATGAATAATATTTGATACTTCAATCGCCACCAATCGTTGGCAATGGCACAGCTTCAGGTAAAATAGAGTACCTACGTAGCCTGACGATATGGCATTTCTGCATATCTTTTGATTGGGGTGTAAATCCCGTCCGAAGGCAGAATGCAAGAGCCCGCATCAAAACCTTCATGATCTTTGTCGACCCGCTTTCGTCGTTGGTGGCTTAACCGCCATGTGCCCTCACCGACCGTTTCCCAGATTACCAACTGTGCGTTGGGCCGTTGGTAGCCTTCAATTTCAACAACGGTATTGATATCAGATAGTCTCCTGGTCCCTCTGATGGGTTCCGTGTTAGCAAAATTGTCCATTTGGGCGGGGTTGATCAACCCGATACACACAGATTGTCGGCCAGTGCTGGTCAAAAATGCTTTAGGCCTGACGTTGGCTTGGACGGAACCCGAATATGAAACCAACTTGGTAATGGCGACTGCTGATTTTGAAGACAACAAAAAGGCTGCGGCAAGTATTTAAAAGGAAAAAGGTCGCTGTGCTTTCCTTCCATCCTTGGTCTCTTCCACCCTGCATTTCATTCCATCCAATCGAGATACATCCCACCAATGTGCATAGCCAAGACCAAGTTGCCCGAGGCGGAGCATAATTATATTAAAGCGAAACATCACAACACGCAGGCAATATTCGGAACCGTAAGCCAGAAAACATGACGTGGAACAGCCAACGCTTGTCTGCCCAATGCCTTCTGTACTTGCTACTTCTTATTTATTTCCCGCTTGCCACCGCCGTCTTAGTTCGCGGTCGGGAGGAGCATGATGTTGTAGTCACCCTCACCAACACTGAGACGACTACAACCTGCGATACTACCGAGGAGTCTACCACCAGCGCCACCGCATTGAGCAGTACTACACTCTACGTATTGACAACCACTTCTGGCAGCAAAGGAGATTCTGTCAGCAGCGACATCCATTCATCACCACCTAGTACCAACGCCGAACCCTCAGTCACCACCGTGGCCGCAACACCCACAACGAGCATCATCACCTCAACCTCACTTCCGCCACCACCTCCCGCCAACAGCCAACCGACTTCTCCCACCATGAAGCTTGACTGCAACGGGCCGGGGCCCCTCGTGGAAATCGCCGAATCCCTGACCCTCATTGACAGATTCTGCGAGACGGCCGCCTCCCAAGGCGGTCAGGACGATGGCGGGACCCGTCTCTACCACTCCTATGTCCTGTCCCTGCCAAACGACAGGGAGTACACCCTCGGGATCGGGATCGACTGGCCACGCGACCTAGCTGGCTTCAAGCTAGAGAAGGGGGTTTGTGTGGAGAGGTTGGGCAAGATAATGAATGACTGCCCGCGGGTCGACCTAAAGTACCAACCCGGGAGCAGGTGGTATGGGTATTATTGGAAGGCGGGAGGATTACTCACCGAGGGCTACGTGAGCTGGTGGGTCAAGCCGGAGGGAGCCAAGACCCCTGCGATTCCGAAGGTGCCCGGACAGGGAAGTAGGGGCTAGTTGGAGACAACCTATTCACAAGCCGCTGGTGTTGACGGCTGAGAGGGGGAGATTCTCTTTGCGTCGGCGCGGTCAGTCCGAGTTCGTTTCCATAAATTTAATTAATGAATCTTGCGTCTCTCGGTTTACCAACTATTTCGCTGTTTGCCACCATTTGCTGTGTCTCATGCAACAATGGAAGCATGCTATGGACAAGGGGGAAAGCCTACGCCGCCGTGGAAGAAAAATCAGGAAGGTGGACGAAAAGGGCGGTGGATCTCCCAACCAGAAGATTTCATGATCCATCACAGCGCCAACATCAACAGGTTGACGGATAACACCTACATGTTATTCCACCATCACGACTAGGCAGCAGCTCCTATGCCTTCTCTTGGAGTATAAAATCTCCCTCAGATACCCATCCTCCGCCAGCCAAGTTCCACTCTCCATCCACTTCCTCTTCTTCAAACGGCGCTCGCGAGCATATCAAACTAAACAAAGCCTATCATAATCTTCGTGCGGCTACCTACTCAGGACTTCCGCCAAAGCCCTTCTTCCAACATGACTGACACCTACGAGCGATGAGGTATGGTACTGGGATGTGAACGACAATGCCTACAAAGCATGGATCGACAGGCACTTAGGAGGCACCTTGTGGAGAATATACATGTGGGTCACACTCCTGGATGGTAGCCTGGAACCCAAATCAATGGGCGTCGACGAGAGCCGCCTTGGATCTAGGCCGTAGTCGGCAAGGCTGCACGATATGGGGTCACCGGTGCGTTTGTACTTGGGGACCGACGGACCATAGTGTAGTAGCATCCGAGTAGCAACCACAGTGGGCGTGTGCGAAACTTGCACCCCCGTTTGCTAGGCGGCGTCGGTGGAGGATCTTTGCCTAATTACCCTCTTTTATCACCAGACCTTCTTTACACCCAGCCCCCTAAGCCCCATCTAATCTTTCAATCCTAGTGGACTTTTCACCACAATAACTTGCGTTCTAAGTGTACTGCATGACCTGACTTTTAAATCATTATTGGTTCTGTGTTGTTTCCTCTGAAACTAATTAATTACCTCATGGATCATCCGAATCAGACACCTCCCCTCCCTCCCCATTAATCTCCTCTCACATAATTATCTCTCATCTCGCCTGCAGCGTTACCTAGACCCTCTCCTGTCAACACGAGGTGACGGGCTTTCTTTAAACATGGGCCCGTCCTTCGAAACTAACAACATGATACGGCTGGGTAGTCTGGTATATTCGACCCGGAGATACCATGCCAGGCATGTGGAGGGCCTTCATAGAGTGGCCTGAACTTGCTTGGTGGGGCTTTGCCACGGAGAGTAGGGCGAGAAGTGGTTGAAGAGGACCGAGGAGGAGAGAGCGGAAGAGAATGAAAAGGGTGCAAAGGAGTGAGGGGTGCGATGAAAATTAATATCACCAGTCTAGGGAAAGCCTATGCAAAGGAAGCCATGCTTTCTTAAGGAGATAAATAATTAAGCCTTCAAGATTCCTACTCACAATCTAATTAGTAGGATTGAAAGAGTAACCATGCTCGCCCTCAACTTTCTTCTTTGGAATGCGTATAGCCACATCTCATTCAGTCTCGGATAACCGGTGAGTCTTCCGCCACTGACTGACCAGATAGACTCTAGCTACGAGCAGGCAGAGGCTGTTAATCCACGCCTCGAGTAATTTGTCATTAGCTTAATAAAATGAAAATATATACCGTATCTCATCCCCGGCAAATCGAAGTATCTTGCAATCTTATAACGGGGTTTTGGTGTCTCGTCTCTTGTCACCCCGGGGTTCGGTCGACTCTGTTTTATCTTCTTATTATACAATTCGGATGACCCTGACTGATGGCCGTGGGGTAGGTAATTATATTGTCATTACATGAAATAGAGACAAGAGGTGATGTGCCTCGATAATTATCCTTCAAAACTCCAACGAAGTAATTATGCACTGGTGATGTAAGTACGTAATAATTACATACCAAACCTCTTTTCTTGGAACGGACTCGTGGGGCCGTTCAGGCTGACTCTTCGGATGGATGAAATGCCTTATGCACCTGTAACCCACCCTCCACAACCTGCACAACACCCAGGAAACTCGTGACCATCAGCACCAGGATGGCAACCCAGAAGGTGTACCATTGCACCCTGTTTCTCCTATCCCGCCACCACTGCTTGACCGTCTTGGGGGTAGAGTGGTCATATGCCTGCTTGAGTGTCACCAGCCGGTCCCTCCAGAAGTGGAAGCTCTCAATGTGGCGTTCGTCCGGTTCGAGGTTCCCGCAAAGGACCACCCGCTCGTCGATGGAAATGGAAGGGTTTGCGCCTTTCAGCCGCTTCCAGAACTCGCCACGTTTGCGGTTCTTTCTGTACCTCCTTTCGGGCGAGAACTCGGATTGGGGGAACAGAAGTGCTAAGGTGCTCAGTGTTTCCTTAGCGAAGCTGGGAGGAAAGGCCGAGAGTCTTGTATCTTCTTGTCAGCATCGCGCAGACCACATGAATGGCATTTATGATTATGATATATCTCTCGGTACATACTCGCACTGGTACTCCAGGAAAGAGGCATGGTGGAAGATCAACACTTTCAAGGTGTCGTCAACCTCAACGTCCTCCACGAGGCGAAGATGGTCAAGCAGATTGTCGGTAGGGCACACCTCGATGCCGCCGATCATCTGCAGGCTCCAGGCGTCAAAAGTCTTGGGCAGCTGCACTCCCTCGCAGCTGAGGCGCGGAGTCTTCTGTCCGTGACCGAAGAACCGGCGGCCCAAGAAGTCACTGAAAGGGCCGTCAGTCCATCTCAGAGACCCCCTGGGCGAGTTTTGGGATGATATCGCGTGTCGTGTTCTCCCTACTCGGGCCATGCTAAAGAGACGCGCCGCGAGATTGACCGTGTTCTCACGCATTTCGACAGTCGACAGGGGCCATTGGCCCTCAAGGAATGCCATCAAGTCGGGTGCGGAATGGCCATTCCTCAGCTGCTCGATGACCTGCACAAGGTCAGCGTGCGTCTTCACGGTCACGTGCTGGCGGTCGTCTGGCGGTGCGATGAGGGCGCATTGCTCCCGGTAGTAGCAGAGATAGGCATTGAAGTTCAACTTGGAGCCCTCGTCGCCATTTATGAGGCCCAAATCCAAAGAGTTGGTTCCCCATATCCCTTTGACCAGCTCGGTGCGGAAATTCTGGGAACGAAATGATGTTTGGTCGTTAATCGACGAATTAAGCAAAGTCTTGGATCCCATCATCGCGGGCTTGTACACACTTTCGACGATGCCTGCCTACTGAATCGTTCAGGTGCGCCCAGTAAATGCCTTCGTAGGCTAGGGGTGTTTAAGTGAATGCCCCAACGCCCTAACTCATCGATCATCCAGACTCGCGGTCCTCTAAACTAGATCGTGGCAGTGCTAAAGTGGCCTGAGGAGGCCTCAGTCGGGGTCTTGCGGACAAAGCCAGTGCTTGCCACGTAGGTACCCAACCACAACTTCGTTATCCTAAGATGGTTCCGTAATAAATGGTGGCTTGGCTGGTTGCCCGAGTAGAGTGAGAGATTTTATGGTCTTCCATGGACTGCTGCTGCAACGTTGCCCAATGAGATCAGGTACCATTATTGGTACGATGATGGTAGCGCTTTTCCGCCGAACAAAATGACAAGTGATGAATGGCTACGGCGAAGCCTCCGAGTGGCCCCCAGAAAAGAAAACAAGGGAGGAAAGAAAGGGCTTGGGGGTTAAAATGAAAAGAGTGAAGAAAAAACCCCAAGCTTAACCTTTTGCAAAGCTATTTGCAACTTCTCGACCCTCGATCCTCGCTCCCTAGTCCGCTAATTTACGAATCTAATTAATAATTCATAGAATCATCGTTCACCACCTTTGAAGCTCGGAGCTAGCCAGAAAGCTGACAATATGCCGAGGTACCGATATGTCAACAGATTGTATCTCCGTTGGAGATTCCACGACTGGGAAAATCCCAGGGACTCCATCGGAAGGGAAATCGGCACCTCCCGGAGTGGCAGCGACACGGCCTGGTTCGCAACAGGACCCGCCTCCGAGGCTTTCGAGAAGCGAATCATCCCCGGGTTGGATCCTCTTCTCAAGAGCAATGCGGTCGAAGAGGAGGAAATCTACTTGCGCATCTACATGATTGGTCCTAACCAAAACAAAGCCAGACCGGTCATCATGGTCTGCTGCCAGAATCGGGCTGTCGGGGATCAGATCAAAAAAGAGATTGCAAGTAACGACGTAATGAAGGACTTCCCCGCAATTCGAGTCCAGTATGCTGCGAAACCTCTCGAACAGATCCACATCCAGGCCGAGCCGCTCACCTTCCATGGAGGATGCCCCAGCGACAGCAGCCCCGATAAGCTAGAGCTTGAAATGGAAGAAGACCCCGACACTGTGGTGTTTGCCTCCGCCTCAGAACCCCTGCTGGGTAGACGGCTGTTCGCTCGGGACAAAAGCACCACGAATGACCCAGAGGACCAGTCCTACAGCCGAATGGCCACAGGAGGAGCCGTTCTGCTCGTCGGAAACGAAGTTGTCCAACTGACCGCAGGGCACATCGTCGTCAGTCCCTACTCCGCGGCGACGGCATCCAGCCTCCCAGCCTCTGCCGACACAGACGGCTGGGAACTCGAAACCTGGGAGATGATGGATGGGGCAAAGGATAGTGACTCGGAGATGGAGTCTGAAGAGGAGGACCTGGGTATTTCTGCATTTGCTAGACGATCGCAGATAGGAGAGGTGCACCGTCGACGTCCTCGCCGGGGAGTCGAACACAAGCATGGAGGAGACCTCCACAACAGCGGGTTCTGCTTCGACAACACGGGGGCAGGAGCACCGCCTGACGCCCCACCAAGCTGTATTCCCGAGGACGCGGTCCCGGCAGGTCCGCTTATGCTGTCCAGCCGGGCTGCGGGAGTGCTGGACCTCGACTACAACCTCGTCCGGCTCGCCATGATTTCTAGCCTAGGCCATGACCTGGACAACGCAAATTCGATCAGCATCTCTCTCGGCAACGGGTGCACACCACAAAAGCTTCTGATCACTCACGCGTTAGATGCAGAAGGCGAGTTGGAGCAGGAAAAGGAAGTGACGGTTGTCACCGCCACGTCCGGCCCCATCTCCGGAACCCTCATCCCTGGCAAGACCTTCTACTCGAAAGCAGGCCGGACCTCATTCCAGGAACAGCTCGTCATCCAGCTGCGTTCCCCGGTCTACCAGGGCGACTCCGGATCCAGTGTGATTGACACCGAGACTGGGGGCTTGTATGGCCACATCACCGTCGGCTGCCCAGGTACTGGCACAGCCTATCTTGTCCCGGCCACGCACGTCATCCGAGACATCGAGGTCCGGAGGGGCGCCTCTGTGTGCTTCCCTTCTCAGGTGCCGGCGTACGATACCCGCAGATTCCGAGAACAGCTCGCCGAGTTCGAAATCAGCCACACAAGCGATATTTGGTCTCTCGGGTGCACAGTTTCGGAGGCACTCATATGGGCGTCCATGGCGCCCAAGCAGGAAGGCCATCTCCGAGAATCCGCCCTACATCTAACCTCCCCTGTCGACAAAGTGGACCACACCGGGACCACCCCACCGGGACACACCTTGGCCTCGGTTGCAAAGGAGAGCCACGAGCAAACAGTCCAGCAGCCAGTCTTGCTGCCCATTCAGGTGGGAGCAACCAACAATAAAGCAAACCCCGGCTATTCCTCTCCCGTCATTCAGGCCTCCAACGGCCTCCACACTGACATAGCCCCATCGAATATTCTGGTCGACATGGGTGTGCTATCGGATTCGCCGTGCATGACGAAAGGCGATGGGAGCGACGAACAAACGGACGTGTGGTTTATTGACAAGCACAAGCGGATCGACAGCATCCCATTCGCGAGTCGGCCTTATCGATGCCCCTACGCAGGGTGTGCAGGTGGCTTCAATCGGAAGGCTGACCTCCAGCGGCACCGAACGTACTTCCACAGGGACAATACCAAGGACGTGTCGTCGTACGGCTACATACTACACAGCGGGTACGACGCCTGCAGCAGGCCACCGTTCATGAGAAGGGACCATTTCCGAGATCACCTACGGAATTTTCACAAGGGAGACCTCCAGACACCCTCCCCCAGCCTGGTCCACAATGGCACCCTGCAGCTTCCAAATTTCAAAGTGGCGACGAATCACTGTTCAGAACGTGCCTACCAACGCCCTGGGATCTGGTATTGCTGCTATTGCGGGAATCCCCACGAACCACCCTGGACGAACAATACCAGCAGACGCCATGGGGAAGGTGAGGGAGGGCAAGAGGGGCATGGAGTGATTCCACAGCTGGACTATGCGGATGATCTGCCACCAGCTGCTTGATTTTCTTTTTCCTTCCTTTTTTTCTTTCTTCTTTTTTTTGGACAGCTTTTTCTATTTCCTATCTCTGTAGTCTCAGACTTACAACTGCCAGGCGCAGCCACGGTTTACTACAAATCAGAAGCTTCACATGCTGAACGCCTCACTCTCTGATCTATATTTTTCATTCCTTCTTGGGAAAACTAATATGTTCTAACCTCTACGAAGTGAGAGATCGGATGGGGAGATAACGACGGATCTAACCCCATCGGCTCTCTCGGAAAGTATGGATCGTGGCTCTTGGTGCGCCGCGTGGCGAGCCTGCAGGTTCTCGTAGCAAAGTGAGGTGTAGGATGGAATGAGGGGTTACTACTACATGCATGCTTTACATGGCTGCAGGTCGAATGCAGCTTATATTCAACGAGCCCGTCAGTGAAGACAGCTTCTGCAGGAGGCCCCCATTCTTGGATGGCTACCTGTCCGTCCAATAGGATCTTGCTGAAAGATCCGCAGCTTAAAAATGACAGCAGAGGTAACTAACCTGGGCATATGGGAGAGGGAAGATGCTCTCGGTATCGACATCGCCAAATGATTTGGGCGATGCCCTTACATCATGTTGTCAGTCTGGACGCTCAATACGAAGGCCGAGTTCTATAGGCTCCTTGAACAGCTTTCGAAAGTAACCGAAAAACAACGAGAGTTCGGGGAGAGACAGTATGGAAGGCCAGCTAGCGACGAAGAAAGCTGCATACGCATAGGGAAAGACTACTATTGCTTGAGTCTGCACCACGAGCTCAAGCTCGTCAACCACTTCGCATTCCTATCTCCCCGCAACGATGGACCGTTTACTGTGTCGGCCGTTTGTCTCGAGGAGACTGCGGAGGGGCTGACCGTTCGACTTGCCAGCAACGAGCCGCCTTTGAATGGAACAGTCGCTGGGCTGCAAGTACTTGTGGATATTGTTAGCCAATATCCCAAGAATGGCGAATCGATACTCTATAAGAAATGGTAACCTGGAGCGGGCCTTCTTCCCTAGGACTGACGATTGTGTAGATATCAACAGGATGACCTTTATGGAAAGAGCATTGCCCATGTTGTGTCGCTCTGCCAAGTCCGTATTCTCCAGAGAATCCGTCCTTCATGGGGGCCCGCAACCGAGTCCAGAAAAAAGAGCATTCCGCCCCTTGTAGACATGTTAGAGCCTGTAATCTTAGAGCTCACAAAGCTCGAGGGCTACTACTCAGAGACGACCCAGTCGTTGAACGAGCTCCAGAACATGCTTAGACAATTGGAAGAAGGCGGGCCTGGCAGGAATGTCGAAGGGGCACTGAGGGCCATAGTAAGGAAGAGCTTTAGGGTTTCCTCCTGCAAAGATTACGTGTCCCTTGCAGAGAAGCTGAGGGTGTATCAGCCCCTACCGAACTGGCAGATCGGCGAGGCGTCACAGAAGTGGACATGCTGTCGCACTACTACGGCATATGCAAGGACCTGGAGAAAGTCGCACGCCGAGCCGAGCACCAGCCTCTCCTGCGGAAGGTGAAAGTTGTGTGCTGCCCCGGCTTTGCATCAACAAGACTACAAACTCCCGACGAAACTGGTTTCTCTCGCGTCCATGCAGAAATGCAGTTGGTACTGTGGTACGAGGAGCACATGGTCCGCCGCCCGCCGCGGGCGATCGGCGCTAGCAAGCTGGCTTGCTATCTCTGCGACTCATTCATACAGAGACTGGGCTAGCAGCACCACCACTACCAAATATCGGGCACCCACGGGAAGCTCTACCACAGGTGGACCATCCCGGACATCGAGCTCCCCCGCGCCAAGGCGAAGGTCTTTTATCATGTCTTGGAACAGATGGTAGCCGATCTGCGGCTTTGCAAGGACCGCATTGACAATCCCGGCCTCCGAGGTTGGCCCGCTAAACAATGTGGGCCTGAGTGTCGGGCTGCGTCGCTGCTTTCCGGATCCTCGGCGACTGTCAGCCAAGGACCGCCTACAACTCCGACGCCGGGGGTGTCTGCGGCGCCATCGCCGAGTTCGTCGACCGAGACAATCAGGGCCGCGGGCCGTGGAACACCTGAGGGCTATCGCACATCTACAGACCGCTTCGATCCAACAGGAGCTGGTCTGACGCCGGCGAACGTGGGAGCATCTAGGCGAGACGACCGACCCACCAGCTCAAACTCCCTAGAGTCTACCCTCACAAGCGAGAGTGTGTCAACTGCCCGACTCGAGGAGAAGGATTTCCAGGCCCCATTCGAGTACCACATGAGCACAGGTGTCTCCCTGCTCGAGCTGCAGCTGGGACAGCTGACGCTGTCCTTCGAATGCGCACGCGTGGAGGTCGGTCGCCTGCTGGTGACTCAGGCTGCCACTAGCGGTGAGGGCGCCGGAGGGGACGGGGCTGCTGCTGCTGCTGCCGCCGCTGATACCACGAAGCAAGTCGTCCACACGAGGGACATCCCGACTGCGGAGGACCTCAGACTGGACTGCCCGGCGGAAAGCAGAACGCTCAAGTTCCAGATCAGGTGCTTCGGTGGCGTTGCCGTCGACGTCGAGGTCCTCTGGGGTCTCGGGTAGAAGGGGATTTTGGAACGGCTAGTTGTCGCTGCGAGGGAGGACATGTGAGGGGGTTGGCGATGACTCAGCGAGGCCATCCCAGTCCGGTCGATGGGCGAGATGGGGGCGGGTTTAAAGAGGTGTCTACTGTCAACCCTCAAACGGTGACTACTACTGCCCACCTTTCGTGTTGTGCCCCTTCTCGACTGGTACGAGAAGTCGTCGTAACGGTGTGAAAGCGCAGGGATCCTCGGACTCGAGTCGATGAGTCTGACAGGGGGAAATGCGAGGACCAGCACGTGACTTCATGGCTGGCGATTGAACGCAACCCGCCGGTTAACACTAACAACTGACGCCTAATCTTGCGATCCCTGAAGGGTCGTCCTGACAGCTTCGAACCCGAGCCAATTTCACTCCAATCCTGTTGGTTCCACAGTTTTCTGATGAGAGGTCCGAGGACTTGGTATCTCAGCTAACCGTTAGACGAGCCAATCGAGACCTACCTGGTGATCTATTTTCTTTGGTTATCCATCAGGGCCGCTTCCCGCAGGGTGCATCCCCACACGGCTCGTCGCCAAAAGCGCGAATTGGATACGACGGGAGCGCCGTATTTTTGTTGCAGTGACGCTTTCAAAACAGCTGCTGGGTTTTTCCGATCATTCAGATCGTCCATTCGTCCCCTGAACAATTCTAACAGGTGCAGGTCGTCCGATCGCTGATCGTGTCGATTAGCCAGCCATGGACACCGCTTCCACCATCCGCTCTCTGATTCTTGGCGGCGTGGTACTCCTAGGCTGCCTGGCGTACAGCAAAGTGAACTATAAGCGCTTCAGGCAGTATGCCGGGTGGCCGCAGCCAAAGCCGTCGCTGCTATGGGGCCACCTGAATGTCCTTGGGGCTGGCCAGAAGAAAGGCCCGCCAGGGAGGCGCGTAGGTATGAGCTATGAGCCCGACCCGGGAGGTTGAAGGGGGAGCCCCTAACCGATTAGACCGAATTGGACCGATATTCAGAAGGAGCTGATCACTGACTTGGTCGTACCGTGCCCAGACTACATCTTCGAGGAGATACATGACTCCCTGGGGAAACCTCCGGCCTTCGTGCTCGACGTCTGGCCCGTTTCTTACCCGCTGCTCGTCGTCAGCTCCCACGAAATTGCCGAGCAGGTGACACGGACAACGAAGCAGCACCCATGGAGCATGCCCAAGTCCCCCAGCATGACGGACCTGGCCGACATAGTGGGCGCAGACTCGATTGTGACCCGCGATGGGGAGGAGTGGAAGGCGCTTCGGAGGCGGTTCAACCCGGGCTTCGCGTGGAAGCATCTGCTGACCTTGCTACCCTGCATCCTGGATAAGACGGAGCTCTTCCTGGGCCACCTGGACCGCTTTGTCGCGAGCGGCGACGCCTTCAGGCTGGACGAGCTGTGCGTCAACCTGACCTTCGACATCATCGGCGCCGTGGTCATGGAGATGGACCTTGACGCCCAGATGCCCAGGGAGCAGCAGAACGAAATCATCCGCCTCTACCGCGACCTCCTCCTCAGCTACACCCGCAACAGCGTGCCCCTCCCAGTCTTCCTCCGCCCCATCAAGACCTACCGCCGCCGCCAACTGTCACGGCGCCTGGACGTGTGCATCCAAGAGCAGATCAAGCGCATGTTTGCCGAGCAGAAGCAGCAGGAGGCCAGCGGCAGCGGCAGCGGCAGCGTCAGCAAGTCCCGGAGCGTGCTGTCGTTGAGTCTGAAGGGCATGGACAGGCTCGACCGGACGGTGCTGCAGTCGACCTGCGACCAGCTCCGGACCTTCCTCCTCGCCGGCCACGACACGACGAGCTCCACGCTGCAGTGGGCGTTCTACGAGCTGTCCCGCACGCCCCGCGCCCTGGCTGCCATCCGCAGGGAGCTGGACGAGGTCTTCGGCGCGGACCCGGACCCTAAGGTGGTCAGGGCCAAGCTGCTGGCCGAGGGAGGCGGGGAGCTCCTGTCCCGCCTGCCCTACACCTCGGCCGTCATCAAGGAGACGCTCAGGCTGTACCCGCCCGCCGGCACGGCGAGGATGATTCGGCCCTGGGACCCCGTCACCGGGGTCACGGTGAGGCTTCCGGGCGGGGCGGAGAGCCCGCTGCTGGACACCCTCGTGCTGTACCTCTGCCACTACTTGATCCAGAGAGACCCCGCGGTCTATGGGGAAACCGCCAACGTCTTCGTGCCGGAGAGGTGGCTGGGGAACAACGACACCTCGATGGCCACCAATGAATCGGAGGACGAGAGGGAGAAGCAGCAGGACGGGAAGGCCGTCGGCAGCAGCATCCCGGCCAGCGCATGGAGGCCGTTCGAGAGGGGCCCCAGGAACTGCATCGGGCAGGAGCTGGCCAACGTCGAGAGCCGCGTCATCCTCGCCTGTGTGGTGAGGCGCTACGACTTCCAGAAGGTCGGGCTCGGGGCGGCCGTGATGGACGAGCAGAAAGGGTGCCTTGAGGTGGACGCCCACGGGCAGTACAAAGTCCGGGAGGAGGTGTTTAATGTGAGTGTTGAAACATTTGCGCCGACTGACAAACAGCCTCGCGGAAATACTCGGACAAGTGATAACTAACCACCTACTCCTGCCCCTTCGACAGACACAGCAGATCACTGGCAAGCCGGCGGACGGAATGAGAATGAAGATCAAGCTGAGCGAGCAGGCCCTCTCTGCACTGGGTTAGTGGAATTGCGCGCTGAAGGTCCCATTTCCAGGCAGTGCGCCTGAGGTCAAGATTCCAGTGTCTTCTGAAAGGGGGCCTCACGTCCAAGACCACAGCTGGCTCATTAGATATTATTATTTGGTTCCTCAAAACATTGGGTATATGTACGGGTATTGGTTTCAAAGACGCCATTGGATGCACCGTAGTCCACTGCAAGCGCCAGAATGGAATGGAATGCAAGACAGACAGCCCCCCACATCTCCAAGCCTGGGGACGAATCGCCACGTAAGAAAAGAAAATAGGGAGACCTCCCCCCCCCAAAAAAAACCCCCCCAAAAAAAAAGAGAAAAAGGGCAGACAGGTCCCCTAGACCCCTTCCTTCCCTGTCCCAGGCCGGCTCCCCTCCAGCTCAAACACGGGGTGGTCCGGCAGTCCCCCGGGGAGACCCGCAGCCCCCATCATGCCATCCCCCTTGACGCTACTGCCCCTAGGAGCACCAAGGCCGCCGCCCGCGGCCGAGGCGGGCGGCACCGCGCTCCCCTGCAGCTCCTGCGGCCTTGAGACGGCCTCGAGCTCCTTGACCTCGGTGCCGCCGAGCTCCGGCTGCCCGGGGATGGGCTTCTTCTCGTCTGGGAGGAGCTCCCCGACAGGGCGGGCCGCCCTGCGCCTCTGCGCCGCCCTGCGCATGAGGAGCGCCAGCAAGCCGAGGAGGAGGAGCGCGAGGGCGGAGCCGACGCCTATGCCGACCTTGGCGCCGAGCGACAGGCCGGACGACGCCGCACCGCCGCCCGTGCCGCCGTCCCCGCCGCCGGGAGGATCCGACGCCGTCTGCGCGGGCGAGCCGGGACTACTGCTGCTGCCGCTCGGGGACGGGCTGCCGGTGCCGCTCGTCTCCGTGGAGGAGCCCGTCTGTGTCGTGGAGGTGACGGGCCGATCCGAGGCCTTGTAGTTCAGCTGGAAGAGCGGGGCGAGGACGGTGTAGGTGGAGCGGTCCGAGGCCGGGACCGTGACGAGAGAGAAGTCGGTCAGGATGCCCGAGTTGCACTGCACGGTCGAGAAGGAGGACGAGGTCATGACCGCGATGCAGGTCTGGCCTGTGGTGCCAGTCGCCACGACGGAGGAGACGGAGTAGCCCCTGAACATTGCGTTGAGTGGCAGGTCAGTGTCTGGGTCCCTTAGATTTTTTTATTCCCCTTCATTCTTTTCATTCATTCTTTCGTTTTCCCCCCTCCCTCCTCAACCCTAAGTAAATCAACAGAGAAAGTGCCGTCCACCCAGTGCTGGGGGTGTGTGTTCAAAGAAACATACGTCGGGCAGCAAGCAACGGCGGTCTCCCCGCTCTCCATCTCAAACTCGACGCTCCAGCCCATCCGGCCGCCCTGGGTCGCCACCGCGACGGTCGCGTAGCCGAGCGGACACGACACCCCTGGGCTGTAGAAGCCCCAGCCCATCATAACTCCCGGGGGAGCGACCCCGGAGGTCCGGGGCGGCCAGCAGTCGGTCCAGTCGTGCGCGTTGCGCTCCGGGTTGCACGATTGGCCCTGCCACACGCGCGTGCAGGTCGCGCACGTCGCCATGCCGTAGGCGCATATCGGAGGCGGGGTCCACACGGCCGTCAGGGGACCGAGGGCTGTGCGGGCGGACATTTTGGGAATGGGATGGGATCGCGAGGTTTGGGACTGGGAGTGCTTTCTCGTCCGGCCTTTTCTATTGTTTTTATTTTATAAGGCTCTCTACAACTTCATCATGCGAAAAATAAAAGAAAAACAGCATGGTCATCATGAATTAGCAACGAGATGCACGGAAGATCACCAACAATTCCGGTTACCGGTTTGCAGCGAGCACATGCTTTGGTAGGTAGGTAGCTGTCGTTCCTGAGCCAGCACGGTGACGCATGCCGCCATTGCACGAACCGGGCGACTCGTCTGTCCAACGACGCAAAAACCCTCCGAGCATAGAAATCATTGCTGTTCGGCTGTTTCCCCTACCAAATACCACCTACTTTGCTCGGTTATTCGCTTGTTTGCTTCCCAGGAATGTGGTCCACGGTGGTGCTCGCACTTGTTGGTGATCGTCGCACCCGTCCATCCAGCTAAGAAAAACCGGTTTGGCGCACGATGACAGCAACACTTGAGCAATTGACCAATCAGACACCGACGCCAATCTGGGCAGGCACCAGACAGGACCTGCTGTTGGCCGACGAGCTGTAGGTGCGAACAGAGATATTGTCGTCGATGATGTTCCCACCCACAAAGAGGAAACCTATCTATCCATAGTTAGCCTTTTGACTTGTGGTAGCCGGTATGCGTTCATCCGTAGTGCATACACACTTGTTTTTCAGATGATCTTGATACAGACCACGGGGTTCGGTGGCTTTGAAAAGGACGGGAGGTCAGTTTTGGAATGCTGTCTCACACACGCTAGGTATTTGAAGACCACCATTTCATATCCCAGATCCCAGATCCCAGGAGCCACCACACTTGTGTTTTCAGAATCTGCAACGTACTAGTACGTAGGTGTGTACGGAGTACGGATACATGCAGTAACATCTCGACCTTCCATCTACAGCTAGGTACGAAGTATGCATAGCGTGGGGGAGCTCTGGCGATGGATGGTAAGAGGGCAGCACCCATCGCTGCTTTTACGAAGTGCGGCCTGAGGCCATAATTACACCATCGGCCACCGAGCTGAAGACGGTTTAGCGGGCTTACAGAGTACGAACAATATCTTCCCCCTGCGGTTTGTGGGAGGCAAGGGAGGTGGCAAGGGGTCCAATTTTGGTTGGGGGTTCTGGGATCATGGATCGATTAATTGAAACGGGGGGGAATTGCGAATTGAGAGCACGACCGGGGATATGAAGGCCCTGGTCGATTGTGAGATTGATGAAGTGTTAAGGACGGAATGTCGCTTCCTTACCGAGTTGGACCTCGGCTTTGCCGGGAGAGATTCCCGGGGTAGAATTTGAAGCATGAAGGAATGAAGAGAAAACAATTCGTTTTGTTTGGACGCTGTGGGTTGCTTTCTTTGCATTCTTCTTGGCCCCTCCACATACGCGGGACCTACTGGTTATGGGACCGGCTCGCTGAAGTTCTTAAAAACTGGCTCCGGCAGAGGCGACTGAAGAGAACGCGAGCGGTCCACTCAGCGTGGTTTCCCCAGGGAGGGGTCCTCCTAGAACCATTGAACCCATTTTAGGTGGCTCTCAGGTCTAGAGAGGGGCATTTTTGGACTTGGTCGACTCATTTACCTCCGGGTCGTATTCCGGATCACGGTTAAGCTTCTAAAGCGTCGTAACTTCACTACCAACCTCGAAGCTACGTCGGAGGAAAGAAAGAACACCATGAACATTCGGGACGCCCCGGAGGTCGACTGTTCTGTCAAACCATCTCAATCTCCAGCGAGCAATAAATTGGCAGTTCCCTGCAAGCCACCTGCCAAGGGCCCCTGAGGTTGGGCGCGCCTTTGTTGGTGGGGGCACCATGGACATTCAACGTCGACAACTGGCAGCCTATTGCGGTGCTACTGGCAGAGCCAGGGCCCTATCCGTTGTCCTATAGGCCGTGCTATCAAGTGTCATTCGAGCCCTGAAAGGTGAGGGCTGGGAAGTGTGGGTGGCCACATCACACCAGGGGATGGATCAATGAACTGCAAATGGAGACAAATTCTACCCAGAACGAACCAACGGCACAGGCATCCACACAAAACAAACAGTCACCCTGAATACATGTAGGTATTTACAGGCTCTCCCTGGCTGTCACAATGCCATTATCCTAGCCTCAATGATTTAACAGTTTTCTGTTCCCGCCATCAAAGGTTAAAATTAACACCAACCATCCCCGACATCCATTTCACGAGAAAGGGTCAAAGGGGTTGGTTAGCATTTGGAAACGATGCGAGGAGAAATGGAACACAACCACCCCGGCAAGCCAATCATCATCGCCGGCGCCGGGGTTAGCGGCCTCCTCCTGGCCCAGCACCTTCGCAGGTCCGGCGTCCCCTTCCGCCTGTTCGAGCGCGACGGGGACCTGGCCTACAGGGGCCTGGGCTGGGGTCTCACCCTGCACTGGTCGCTGCCGCACCTACGGTCCCTGCTGCCTGAGGACCTCATCCGCCGGCTGCCTGAGGCCTACGTCGACCGACTGAGCGTCGAGCAGGGCCGCGCCTCCACCTTCCCCTTCTTCGACCTCGGCTCTGGCGAGCTCAGGGCTTCGACCCCCATGGCGCCCGAGTCGGAGCGCATCAGGGTCACGAGGGACGGGCTCAGGAGGCTGCTTGCCACTGGGCTGGATATCGAGGTAAGTGGTACCTTTGACCTTTTTAGTGTTTTTAGTTTTTTATTATCTTCTTTGCTCCCCCCTTTATACCATCATGATCTTGACCCTGTGCTTACTGTGTATCTACCAACTTTCCAGTGGGGTAGAGGGGCAACCGGCTTCGAATCAGCCGACGACGGCTCCTCCGTCACCGTCCGCTTCGAGGACGGCACATCCTGCGCCGGCTGTCTGCTCGTCGCCTGTGACGGGGGAGCGTCTCGCCTCCGCACAGCCCTCAATCCGGACCAGGAGCGCTACCAGATCCCCGTCCGTGTGATGGGAGTCAGGGTCGACTACACCGCAGAACAGATCAAGCCGATGCGTGACCTCGACCCCTTCTTCCTCCAGGGGACCAACTCCCAGAACGGGTCATACGTCTACTTCAGCAGTAAGTTGTTGTAACGTCGCAATATTGCTTTTCTCTTCCTTGTCTTCTTTTTTTTCCCTCACCTTCTCGTATCTTCTTCGATTGTTGCATCCCGATTAACCAAGACGGACCCCTATTGCTACTACAACCTCCCAGTGCTCGATGCCCCCGGCAACACCCCTGAGAACAAGGACAGGTACACTTGCCAGATCATCGTGTCGTGGCCGGTCCGCGCAGGATTCTTCGGAAAGTCCGAGCCCATCCCTTTCCCCGCGACCAACGCGGACAGTCTGGAGCTCTTCAGGACCTTCGCCGAGACCTGGGCGGAGCCGTTCAGGTCGCTCGTGGGAAGCATACCCGCAGACACCGAGGTCAAGCACCTCGAGCTGCTGGACTGGCCCCCGCCCAAGGGATTCAGGGGCAAGGGTCGCGTTGCACTCGTTGGTGATGCATTCCACGCGATGGCAATGTGTGAGTCCATCCCCCTTTTTTCTCCCTCCGTCTATTTTTACACTCTTTTTGTTTTCGTCTTCTCATTCCCCTTCCCTTCCCCTTTCGGTTGGTCCCATTTTTCCCGAGGTATATGCCGACTCCACTAATACTCCGACGTCTCGTACATGCATCCCCTTATCTGGTGGTCACACGAAATGTAACACTAACAACAAAAAATCTTTTTGCTTTTTTTCTCACTTTTTTTCACAGACCGCGGCGAAGGAGCCAACCACGCCATCGTCGACGTTGCAGACCTCGTGGAGCTGGTGATCAAACCTCATCTCCTCACCAAGGATGGGCCAGCGCTGGCAGACCTCCGGCCTGCCCTGGACAAGTACGAGGACGCCGTCGTCGACAGGGCCCGCCCCGGCGTGCTGGCGTCGAGAAGGGCCTGCCTGGATGCCCACGAGTGGGGACGGATCAGTGAGGAGAGTCCGCTGCTGAGCAGACGCGCGGTGAAGCTCGATTTCGACGAGAGTGAGCTGTCGTGAATAGATAGACTAACTCGGCTGCCAGCGGGTAGGGGAGCCGGGGTGTATTCACAATTCCATGTAGAGCCAGAAGTCTGGGATACGGCTTGTTCAAGCTTAAAGTGAAGCTCCTGGCTAGATTGAGATATCCAGGGGCAGGCGAAGGCTCCATTCATGGTGTGGCTACCTACCTATATGGGCAGACAGCAACGATAGATAGTCAAAATGGTAATGTTTGATTTCCAAGCTGGGAACAAGAACTCAAAACCGTACGTTGCAGAGCCAATTAAAAGAGGGGAAACCCGTGACAAAGAATCAAATGCGAGCTGGCCCAGGTTCTTGGGGATGAGTGTCGTTACCAGGAACATGAACTTGGGCGGGTTCATCAGCAAGGATGAGCGTTTGGAGAAGTCCCAAAGCCATGTCCCAAGTTGAATTTCGGGTTGCAATTTTCGGAGGAGATCACACCACAAAGGTCTAGAATCATGTTAAGAAAGTGTACACTAGCTGCCGTTCCTTCATGAGGATACCCACAATACGGTCCCATCTGAATGGAGGCACATCCCTGTCCAAACTCCTAGCGAGTAATAGGATCCCATGCCAAGAGCAAGATAAGACATTACGCCGTTGCGCCTATTCATACATCAGACAGCCGTTGAAAATGCAGTCTCGTGACTTTAGAAGTCTAGTGTAGGCAGTAGCAAGTAGCCGCGAGCAGCTGCAGCTGTGGTATCATGTGTAGTAACTGTAAAGACTGGAGGTATCACCGAATTGCGGGACATAGTCGCACCCTCTTTTCCTTTCCCTCGTTGCGAACTGGCCATCCCCAGCGCCTCCCCCATACCATCCACCATCCCCCGACCCCCTATAAATTAGAGTCGCACTGGCCTAACGGCCCCGCTTTAACTCCTCATCGTCGACGCGCACGCTGTACGAGACCGACTTGAGGATGGTGTGCTCCTGCTGGGGCATTTCCTTGAGGATGTCCTCCTCGCTGGTGCTGCGGCCGCCCTGGGCCGAGGAGGCGAACACCCCCTTCCCTTGGCTGATGCTGCTGAGCTTGTAGCCGCCGTCGCTGCTCTTGCCGATGCCGAGCTTGTGGGCGCCCCGGCTGCCACCGCTCGATGACCCGTAGCCGTTCTGGTAGCGGGAGCGGTACTCCTTCGCCTTGCGCATGAAGATCGGGGCAAGGAATGGGAGGGAGGAGACCATGTTCTGTTTGCGTAGAGTTTGAGGAGTCAGATTAGGTAGACACAAGCAGCAATTGTG
Organism: Pseudohalonectria lignicola; assembly: GCA_003049395.1. Taxonomy (NCBI): domain Eukaryota; kingdom Fungi; phylum Ascomycota; class Sordariomycetes; order Magnaporthales; family Ophioceraceae; genus Pseudohalonectria; species Pseudohalonectria lignicola. The sequence goes on from PYSP01000025.1 coordinate 147,277, forward strand.
GGAAAGGGGGGAGGCAGCACGGATAGAGATCAGGGGGCTGGGCGGATACGGAAAGTCAGGGGCTAACTTACGCCGACGTTGAATTCAATGACGCCCCAGAGAATAAGCATGGTCGAGTTCCCGTCGCCGAACTGGATCCGGTCAATCTGCATGTAGCGGAAGACGGAGCAGAGCGTGGTGAACAGACCCAGAAGGAAGATGACGATCAGGCCGACCTTCTTGCCGATGTTCACCTTGAGCTGCAGGAGCACGGGGATCGGGATGACGGCGACGGCGATGTCGGAGATGATGGTGACCACGGCATAGCCCGTGAAGGAGGGGCCGGGGGCAAGACATGTGCCCGGCGCCAGGGGCTCCCACGACTTGTAAACCGGGTTGCAGGCGAGGATCAGGCAGAGGGCGCAGCCCAGATGGCCGGCCACCACCGCGACCATGGTGATCCAGACCACCCTGCGGTAAATGCTGTGATTCGTCCCCTGGAAGAGCCGCAGGTAGCTGATGAGCAGCGCCACCTTGAAGAAACTGATGCCCAGCTGGTATATCGGCCGGCCGGCATAGTTAGTCCGAGTGTAGGCGATGAGGTTCTCCTTGGGGCGCAGCGCGAGGGGCAGGCCCAGGCCATATTTTGTTTCTGTGAAGTCACAGCAGAAGCAGGAGGGGCTGTGTCAGACAAATCGAATGACTTGGGAAGGACCGAAGCATACGGAGTAGTTTCACAATGAGGAGCTGGAGAAACAAATGGGGACAAAGGATATATCCGCTGCGGAGCCAGAGTCAGGACCTAACTTACGGACGATGGCGAGAATGGCATATATAGTACAGAACACCATCGACACGGTCGCCATGTGGTCGTCGGCCTGGAGGCCGTGGGCGCTGTGCCTAATCCATAGACGAGCGCAGACCGTGGCGATGGATATGACGGACAAAACGACGCTGACGGCGATGATCAGCTTATAGTCGGACTGGGCCTCGACCTCAGGGGTTGCGTAGTTGACCCAGCCCATTCTGAAGTGAACGTAAAGAAAGTGTTGGTGTTGCTGCGTGCTGCTGCTACTGCTGTTGCTGATGACACCAAAGTCGAAATTGACTTGGGACTATGGAGCAAGTATGGGGCCGGTCTCCAGCTTGGACGTTCGGGAAACAGAGGAGAAACGCAAGGGAACGATTCCAGGAAAAAGGATGACGGGAGCCTCGAAGGGATGAGGATCAGCAGGGAAATCTGCTGAAATAAGAATAGTCGGACGGACAAGCAACAAGCAAAGAAACCCACATGCACGGAAGGAAAGAGGCTGGGACCGTTGGGTGGGTGAGCAGCTGAGCATCCCGGGCGGGAGATCATCGCCGTCGTCTGTTCGAGATTTTCGAGCACATATCCGTAGTATAGCGTACCGTCGTCCGTACCCCCTACGAAACATGTGTGCCATGGGGGACTTCTGCCCCCCTGGTCGATTTCTGTGTCTCCCTTTTTTATGCTTCCACTTGAAGGCTTGGTGTAGCGTCTAATGGCAGGGTGGCAGCAGGTAACAAGCAGAGCCTCGCCAGGACGAAGGTGCCGTAGTAGTAAGTCGTCGCATCCTTCCAGCCATGGATCAACCAACCATTCGACCCTCCGCGTACCTGACATGATCCAGGCTACCGTCCATTCCCACCCACGCCCGCCCACCGGTAATGGTGGCCCCCAAATCACTTGACCAGGGTTGGCTTATCACGGCGGAGCAGGGAGGCATGGGGTGCACCGTGTGGCAGAGACGAGACCAGTGGAAAGGGGAGTCAACATGGATCGGGAGCAAACCCTGGAATAGGATGTCAGGCTGGAGGGAATTGTGAGGCATAAACAATGGCAACGAAAGGGGGCGGGAGCATGGGGGTTTAGAAAGGGGGGGGAGGGGGAGCTGTCGTTGCTCGTTGGGTTGTCTGCCAATCACCCCTAGAGGTCCGTAGGCTCGGGTTAATCTCCATCTCGCTAGATTTCTCCCAATTAAGTACTCCAGATGTTAATCCTGATAAGAGGTTTGAGAACTGCTGCGGCGACACCACTGACTGCAATGCACCAACCACAAGCCATCTTCTTCTCCGAGCGCGACCGTTTCCTTTCAAAAATTTGTCTTTAAGTCCAGCCTGGCATAGTAACGTGCTTCCTGCCTTGTTTGAGCTTCTCTTTAGTCCCGGCAAGGCATCCCAGGATTCCCGGGAATTATTGGGGGATCAGGGAGTCATGGAGAAGATGTCCACTGAGTAAACTTTCTCGACTCTCGCCAAAGGTAGGGATGACCATGCGATAATTTGTTCGTTACGTAACGGTGTACGTGGGTTGCTGGAGAGGTGATCCCAGACTTTCTAGAAATTTCAATGTTCCCTCGCCGCTTTGCGACAGGATGCCAACATCGAGGACTGTTCCCGGGCAAGCCAGTAGGAATTGCGATGGTGGGGTCTGGTCGCAACTCGCAAAAGGGTCCGTCCGGACAGGACGGCGGGCACCGATTCGAAAGAGCTAGGGAGAACCGACGGTTTGAGAGCACGCTCTTCGACCCCTTGTGGCCCGCTGGGGCGACGCCCGGGACGCATGCAACTCCAAATGTCGGAATATATGCACGCATATGCTGTTGGTTCAAGGATCGCGACAAGTTTGCAGGGCCGATGGCAGGGGTTTAGTAGAAACTGCAGTCGGAATAAGCTGTTCGGTTGGTCCCATTCCCTACCGGGGATCCATGTCCGTGCTGAGCGGGCCCACAGAGGACCTTCCGTTAGTCCTCCAAGCCTGGCTAGCGTGCCGGAGTGTGGCCGGGGAGGCAGTCCGGCGGTCCATTCAACTCGCGAAAACGGCCCATGCCCCTCCTCCACTCTCGACTGACGAGTTCCCGCAGTTCATTTTTCCTTTCTTCTTTTTCTTCTTTTCTTTTTCCTCTGCCGAAGAGGGGACCCCTGTGAACCACAATTGCCTCCTGTTGCAGAACCTGCAGGTCCTTTGGAGACTACCAGGGTCCTCCACGTCTTGATTTCCTAATTTCCCCGATTATTAGTACAATAAGCGGCAACGAACGACAGAGTACAAACACATGCTCCATCGAGTCCATGCCAAGCCCATGCGTTAGCTTTGAGGGCTGGCAGTGAGCCGACCCCTCTCGATTCTACTCCATACTCCGTAGGTACGTATTAACAGACTCCAAACAGTATATTGCGACATGCCCTCCCTGCAGTCTTTCATGCATGCAGACGCAGACCAGACTGGATTCAATATTCGTTCTCTCGGTTTCTCGCACATGATGTATTGGGGCGATCCAAAAGGAGTAATAATAAGGTACTTTTACAGGCACACAGACAATGCAGAGCTACTACTACACTGCGGAGACGGATCCGTACCTTGCCAGCATCAATACGCAGTAGGTATGCTGGTGCCGCAAGCTTCCACAGGCAGCACTCCCACACTAGCGGCACCGTTGCACTCCAATTTCCCATATCGTCCTGTTTGCATCGTCCCCCGTTATGACCGTTGGGTTGCTGGATTTACCCTTCTCATGCAACCACGCTATCCCACAGCATGAGAATGTCCCAGAGGGGCCGTTCTTGTCCTGTTTAGCCTGGTCTTGCCACACTCTTGTAAGTGCCTTGAACACGACGGATATGGGAGGTGCGGCTCAACATCCATCCGTCCATCCACACTCCATTTCCCTGGTTACAGGGTCCTTGGTGTCCTTGTTTGGGGTCCTTCTTTATTGATACTACCCTGAGCTCACTAACTCCCAATACGGAGTACGTATCCCATACGATCTCATACACCACCTGGGTACCACCTGGAAAGTGGAAAGGGGGGTTGAGGGGATTGCAAGGGATTGATTGCCCCTTTGGTGGTCCTGCCTTTTCTTCTCCGTTTAGCTTTTAATTGGGATGCATCTCCTGCTTGCTGCATCGTTCCACGTTTCATTTTTGTTGTCCTCCTGCGTTGATTCCTTCCGCGAAGTGCACCTTGCTCGCTGTCGCTATTGTGACCGTGACCGTGACGGCTTATCGGACCTTCGCCTCGGTCGAATCACACCTTGTCAGCTTACACTCCATTGTGAGGATACTCCGGTGTTACTCGCCAGCTTCTGACTGGACCGAGTTTGCTTCTTCCACTCGTTGACCTGTTCGCCAACCGCCTTATCTTTACGTCGACCCTTTTTTCCAGCTCATTGATTTTTGCCCACTGGTATTCGTGGTTGTAAAAAGATATGTCGACTCACGAGAAAGACCCCAAGGAGTTTGCCGACTCCAGCCCGGGCAGCCCTCTCCCGGTTGGCGGCGGTAGTTCGTCAGACGTCGACACGGCCTGGAAGTTCCTCGACAGCCATCGGGATGCGGGCAACAAAGACTCGGTGGTCGACCTAGCGGCCCTTCGCCGGAAGATCGACTGGCATATCGTGCCGCTCATGTTCCTTTGCTATACTATGCAGTTTCTCGACAAGGTCATTCTCAACGTAAGTCTTCCCGAGCAGTCCTGGTGGTTCATGTTCATAGTGAGGTTCACCACACAGACCGATGGCCGTGCCACCGAAGTCTTAAGAAATAGTGACACGCTATGACACGCTTACCTAGCGAATTGCAAGATGGGATGACGACCAATTATAAAAATCACATTTGATGGCTGACACGTGTCTGGGTTGCAGTATGCTGCTGTTATGAACATTAACAAAGACCTCAACCTTGTGGGCAACGATTTCTCGAACATTGCAACGTTCCTGTTTGTTGGTCTGCTTTGTTTTGAGATTCCGAACAGTAAGCTTCCCTAGCTGCCTATCTTTTGGGTACCTGTCTACCTACCCTACCCATCTTCTACAAGTCGCAAATCTTTGCAGATCGCAATGATTCTCTGCTGTCTACCGTCAAGATCAGATCTGTGACTGTCAGCTCCCATTTCTATATTTTTATTTTTATCTTTATTTCCGTCTCTTTTCTTCCGTTGTTTCTTGTCGATCTTGTGCTCCAACCGATCCTTCCCGTCGACCCGTCAATGTCGATCCCCGCCTCCGGTTCGCATCCGAGCGGCCCAGCGCTGATCCTCATAAGCTGCGCTGACATTTGGCCCATGGCAACCCACCACCAACAGTCTACTTCCTCCAGTTCTTCCCGGCCGCCAAGTGGCTCGGGGCGAACGTGATCCTCTGGGGCACGGCGACGGCCTGCGGCGCGGCGGCGCACAACTACACCACGCTGCTCGTGTCCCGCATCTTCCTGGGCATCTTCGAGGCGACCATCGCGCCGTCGCTGCTGCTCATCAGCAGCCAGTGGTACACCAAGTCGGAGCAGGCTCCCCGCTTCTCCTTCTGGTACCTCGGCCTCGGCCTCGGCCAGATCCTCGGCGGCGCCGTCTCTTATGCCTTCCAGCACATGGGGCCCGACGCCCGCCTGGCCGGGTGGCGGACCATGTTCGTCACCCTAGGCGCCCTGACCGTCTGCATCGGCCTCTTCACCTTCTTCTTCCTGCCCGACACCCCGATGCAGGCGCGCTGGCTGTCAGACGGCGAGAAGGTCGCGCTGCTCAAGCACGTCAGCGTCAACCAGACCGGCATCGAGAACCGCAAGTTCCGCGGCAAGGAGATCCTAGAGGCCCTGATGGACCCCCAGCTGTACCTCCTGCTGCTCTCGGTCGTCCTCCTCTCCGTCTCTAGCGGCGTCGTGACGACCTACTCGTCCACTCTGATTCGGAACCTCGGCTACCAGCCCAAGCAGGCCGCCCTGATGAACATGCCCTCCGGCGTCGTCAGCATCTTCTTTACCCTTCTCGTCGGCTTCGGCATTCGGAAGCAGTCCCACCGATGGGCTTGGATCCTCGTCTGCATTATCCCTGCGTAGGTGACCCCTGATAAACCCGATCGCCTTGCCATCTCTGCCCATGATCAGTCACTAGCTAACATATATGCATGGCATTTAGAATCATCGGTGGTGCCCTCATGTCATTCCTTCCTACCAGCAACTCCTCTGGCATCCTGGCAGGAATCTACCTCGTCAACGCCGTTGTCGCCCCTCTTGCCGTCTTCTACAACGTAAGTATTCCTTTCCCACACTTTGTTCACTAACCAGTGTATAAGCATGTGTGTGTGTGTGTGTGTCCCTCCCAACTAATGCCGTCTCTTTTACCCAGTGGACCGCCGCCAACTTCGGCGGCGCGACCAAGCGCGCCTTCGCCGCCGCTGTCATCAGTGGGTCCTTCTCGCTGGGCAACATCATCGGCCCCCAGACGTTCCAGGCCAGGGACGCGCCCGATTTCCGCCCGGCCAAGCTCGCCGTTATGGGCACCCAGGCGGGCTGCGCCCTAACCACCATCCTGCTGTTCCTCTACTACGCTTGGCAGAACAAGAGGCGCAACGCCGCCGCCGCCGCCTCTGAGACCGAGGACGCCTTCATGTCACCCGAGATCTGGACCCGCATGACGGACAAGGAGAACAAGAGGTTCAGGTATACTTACTAAGCAAAAAAAATGTCTATAGGGACCGTTTTCTGCGGGGTTTGGGAGGGGGTTGTTGTGGTGGATGGTGAGGAATATAGTGGGGTGGGATGGTAGCTAAACTACCTACCCTCCACCTACGTACTCTTCCTTTTGTATGGCTATTGGCTGTGCCTCGCCTGCAACTCGCTTGGCCGCCCTGTGTGCTTTGTGTGTTTTGTTTCGAGACTCATCGCAGTTTGCTCTTTCTATTCTTGCGGCACCACCAAAGTTTGGATATACCATAACCAGCATTAGCATATCGCAAAAGCCTGTCATCATCTTGCCACGCATGGTCGATTCAGCCTTGATCGTTGACGATAAAGCCGTTTCTGGTGCCCTGCCAGGCTGTCCCCCATAAACGATAAACATCGGATGATATGTGCTAGTATGTAATTGTTATATAACCTTGACGCAAAACTGGTCCATCCGTCCCGTCTATCCCCGCAAGGCCTGAGTCTGACACGAAGGTATGTTGACTTATCTGTTCCCTCTTCTCTTTGGACCTGAGATGAACACTGAGTGCTTCGAGCGATGCCTTGAAGATGCAAGTGCTGGGATGGGAACATAACAGCTCGCTCTTCATGCTTGGCTCTAAAAATTCCCAAGGTAATACCAAGAATGCGTTGTCCCGAATCCATATATATATCATGTCTAGTATAGGTGGACTTTTTGCCAATGAAACCCCGCCCAAAATCACCAATGAAGCAAGGCCTAGGGAGAGTCAACGGCCCGAAGCCTCCCTGGAGCTACTACACCGAGAGCTAAATACATCGAGAGGCGATAATGCCCCGGCTCACCACCCCTGAACCTCGCCAGTAAAGAGGACCATCTTGCCGCCAAACTCCTCCTTCGTCGCCCTGGTGAGCATCTGGACTATCCCTTCGCAGGACTCATCCGCAGAGAGGGGCGGGCCGTCGTCGAGCCCCCACAGGTGGGCGGCACGGTTGCCCATGTCCGTCTGCGCGAAGCCCGGGTCGACGACGAAGGCGTTGAGCCACTCCTCCTCGGCGTTGATCCGGATGCCGTACCAATGGACCATGGCCTTGAGCGGGCCGTACACACCGGTGGGGACAGGGGGCTGCCGTCTGTGGCCAGTTTCATTAATATTTTAGGAGGAAGGCGTCAGTGTTTTGTTTGGGGTTGGGAAACAACTGGTGGCATCGCCTTGTTCGTTACTTAGGTAGGTAACCAGGTATTCAACAAGCTTTGTTGGGAAGATGCGGTCCAGCTCACCCCAAAGTCCCAGCCATGGATCCCATGATTGCAAATATCGGCTTGCTGGGCCTCATCGACTCCGAAAGCAAGCCGCGCGTGGCCTGGTAGAGCGACAGAACACCCAGCACGTTGACCTCGGCGTGCTCAAGGACATCGGCCCGTTGCGTGTCCCTGACCAAAGGGAACACCTTGGAGATGGCCGCGTTGGCGACGACGATGTCCAGATGGCCGATTCCGTGCTTCTCCGAGAGCCCCTTCACCAGTTCAAAGGGGTCCTGCTCCACGGCAGCATCGTATCTCATTACGATCAGCTTGGTCCCTAGGCCCTTCGGGAGTGACTCGAGGGACAGGGAGGAGGGGTGCGTTGGGTCGCGGTTGGCGGCAATGGTAATCTGAGTTCATGTTCCCCCATCCATCGGTCACATTAGTACTCCTCCCTTCCTTAGTGTGGTGACGTGCCGCAGTCACGTAAGGACGCGACCAGGTATGATCACGACGACCCGAACCCAGAGTTAATTACCATAACACTTACGTGATCCGGCTTCGCAAGGAACCTTTGAAGGAGTCCTAGACCCAATCCACGGTTTGCCCCCGTGATCAGAACAACAATGGGTGCCATGGAGTTGATATGGCGAGAATTTATCGGCAGAAGAGAGGCGAAACCCCGGGCTGGCAGAAAATAATAGAATGAGGAACCAAGCAGGTCAAGATGGCGATTCCATGATATGGAAACGAAAACGAAAAGCTTACTGGGTGCCTTTACTTCTTTTTCAGCTCAACCACTAGGCTGATAGATCGGATGGAACCTTTACGAAGGAAGATATTTTATCATGGCCCAGTGGCTGCGACCGTGACCAAGCAGTGAGACGAGAATATTCGGGTATACGAAACACCGCATTGGTCATATACATGATCTCCCCCCATCTCCCCCCGAAATTCGCCTGGCGGCTGGTCCGCCGAACGGGGGCAGCTGCGGCCCTGCAGAGGCCGGAAGCTCGGAAGCGCGTCCACAGATTCCGGATCCGCAAACTCCGCTTCCCGATATTTCATATGTACGGATAGCGGAAGATGATTAGTTAATGCTGACATTCTAGCACTCACTGAACGTAATCGACACGTCAAGCTTAGATCCGAGAGCAGCAAGGACGGCGAATAGTTACCTAGGTAGGTAGGTAGGGACTTTTGGCCAGCATCAGCACACACCATAGGTTAATTAGTAGTACGCGTCCTGTTAAGATGTGGGGCTGTGTCGAACCTTCACTCTTACAAGCTCTTGTCTCAAGTGCAAGTTGCGCTTGTCTTCCTCATTGTCGTCGGCACCTTGGTAGAGATCTTCTCACAGGAGGCTTGCTAATACACAATGAAAAGGAGACCGAAAAGGGTGATAGTACGATCGACATTAAGCTCCCCAAGCTCCCCCGTCTACAGGGGATCAGTAATCCCATATTTCCCTTCGAGGACTCGAACTTGCGCAGAGTCCTGGCGGCGACCAGTCAACCATTGAGGGAACACCATATCCAGCGGCCAGGTGGACCAGTCTGATCAGACCCACTCCTTTGTCCTCAGCATGATGTCCTATGACACACCGAAGTCGGAGAAATGTCGAACGGCCTGCCCCCGAAGAAGCAGAGGAAGACTTGGCATAGTCGACAGGGCTAGCGGCTGGCTTGGATGTGGAGCCAGTCCTTGAATCCCCTTGGTTCGCTCGCCATCTATCGGAGGGCAGTCACCGAGTAGGTGTTTGATGGTCTTCCGGTTGTAATGGATGCCGGGGATGGGTTTAGAAGCAGATACCGATAGAGGGCGTATATTTCAAAGGGTGAAGGCTGCTACCAAAAGTCCGACAGTCGGATTGATGCTGTTATGTATTTGCATCCCGGAGTGAGGAAGAAAGAACGCCGCGTAATTAGTTCATATTATTATGGTGCTGAAGAGAGCATGGTAACATCGATTGAGGCGCAGACAGAAGAGGTGCCGCCGAGTCGATGAAAGATGGATCCCTACCAGGCATGTGTGGTTCCAGCCCAAGACACTACCTATCTTCCAGCGGCATCAGCAACCAATGTGGAAAGACTATAAATTGCACTGGGTGGTACGCATGGTGTGGTAGGCATGAGTGTCTGCATTCAGCAGACAACCCCGACATCCGCGGACCTTTACACGGTCTGACGGCTACTCGTACGCAGCAAGCCGAGCGAACGAAACCTACCTACCTACGCGTGTAGACCTATACATACCCCATTCCGCAGTGGGTGATTACTATCTGAATTCTGAACTAAAGATAAAAGTGTAATAGTGGAAAGAATCCTTGAGAGCAAAAACATGTAAGGTTCGCATTGTTTTTCGAACGCCTTTTGGCAACTGTTAAGAAATCATAATTACTTACGCTTACGCAGATAGGTAATTATCCTTAGCCTCAAGTAACATAATCTAAGGAATCAGCGCCGGGCTGTAGGTCCAATTGCGAGAGGAACTAACGTAGGTGAATACATGCTAGAATAATAACGATCTTACGCCTCGTCCAGTCGACTTTCCTGAGATCATATACCCCGTCCCCAAAAACTCCCTCTTTTAGAAGAACGAGTCCAAATACCCCTGGGACTGCTCCTGGTGCTTAAGGAAGGCGTGGTGCCCACCCTCAAGCTTTACGAGCTCGCCGTCCGTGAATGCCGCCATCGAAGGCTCAACAAGGGGAAAGGGGCGCAGCTATCGTTCGAGGATGCCACTATGAGGGCCGGAACTTTGATGATGGCTTGCTTCTTGGGCATATGTAGCCCTAACCTCTAGCTAATGTGGCCCGATCATATCGTCCCCGTCCACTTCGTCGTAGACCTCCTCAGGTTTAGGAAGCACGATTTCTGCGTCGTCGCACGCATACCACTTAGGTGGCCTGGAGTCGGGTCGCTAGGATAACTCCGATTAGATTGCCATCCCTGACGCAGTGGTGAGAGGGGATTCAAAGCTCACCGAGCCTACGACCTTACAGCACGACTTCTGTCGCTTGGGAGGACACCGTCGTACACTGTGGCCATGTGCCTCTTTGTGTGTCCTGCCCGCATGCTCTCCGTATGTGCAACTTGAGCCCTTCACCTTGCGCACCGGCTCATCGCTGGGCTTGCAGCAAACGGTATGGACATATCCCTTTCCGACAGGCCAACCGCAGTAGAATAGTTCCCCTGGCTTGAACACCTCCAGCGGCTCTGGTGGTACGTTGCGGGTTATCGCGATGTACAATGGCTGGACAGTAAAGCGAGAAAGGCCAGCACACCGACGTGGTAAGCCAGCCGAAGAAGAGCTGGGCGCATTCTAATAAAAAAGGCTCCCTAGTATTTCAGAGCATGAGCGATAGACATAATAGGACTTTAGACGAATGATGAAGGTTGAAGCGTTATGGGTTCTTAATTTGATGCGTCTTCAATGTCGTGGGAATATAGGATGGCGGGTTCTTCCCATGTCTACTGGCCGATATACACGTGCTGCCGCTCTCGATGCTTATTGGCTGGCCTCGTAAGGTGGCGTTTCACCACCAGTTGTCGGAAGATATCAGGCCTTGCATGCAGGTACCCTTTGAACTTCATTCGCTGAGAATCCCCGTACGAGACACGGTCCGTGAGAGAGAGAGAGAGAGTTTATTTAACGTCTGTAAGTCGAAATCTGCCCGAGATCTCTGCCTCGCGAGGGGCATAAGACGTGCTAGCGGCTACCGAGCAACTGCGTACAAAGAAATAGCGCTTGAATGCGAAGTGAAAAGGAAACAGCATAAAGCAAAAACGAGGGATAGCTAATATATCTTACTTAGGGGCGAGGCGCCCCTTCGCGTACGTGATCTTTAAGCCGCATTCCCGCCCCTTATAACTCGGGGCTGGAGCTCGACCGTCAGTTATTTCCGCTTATAGCGGCTGCTATAGGCTTTTAATACTAGGTTAAGCTCCTCGAGTAAGGGCTAGGTGCGTTATACGCTGCGTAAGTCGTAGGTACGGTATATACTATTTACCGTATTAAGAGAGTCGTCCGCGAGGGGGGCCCAGTCGCACAAGGGCGATGGGGACTGGTTCAAGGTGTACTCCCTCACGGCTTCAAAACTCTATATAGATATGACCGCGGATCCCATCTAGTGGGCCCCCTTCATCAACAACTGGGGGATCACGAACTTCACCTTGAGGCTACCGAACCTCCGAGCCGGTCAGTACCTGATGCGCGCCGAGGGCCTTGCCCTGCACAGCGCGGGGGACCGGGGCGGGGCCCAGTGGTACATCGGGTGCGCGCAGCTCAAGGTGACCGGCAGCGGCAGCGGCAACCCGGGCCCGATGGTGAGGTTCCCGGGCGCCTATAGGGGCGACGAACCGGGCATACTGATTGGGCTGTGGTGGCCGCCGCTGCGCAACTACACCGCGCCGGGGCCGGCCCCGTGGCCGAATAGTTGTGAGGATCACTCTCCCAACTACGTTGGGAGACGTAGCGATGGAGACTGTACGCCTCTGGCCCCTGGCGCTCGCGGGTGATCGGGGTGACAGTGCACTTGGCGGGTTCCATGGTTGCATATCTGTGGATATCAGCTAGAAGCCCAGAATGCCGTAGATGGGATTTAGGAATGACCCGTTCCGATGGCAGTGACCAACCGGGTTGGGACTGATAACATCGTTTGACATAGGGAACTTGGTAGTCTAGCATAGGTGCTTCTAGCACTAAGTAGTAATTAGCGGATGCTGATGTTGCAACCTAGAGTCTCGGTGATTAATAATTAATGAATAATAAAAATGTGTGTTCGGGATTGTTTGAGAGACTTGCGGTCGTCCTTCAGAATAAGAGTGCAAAGGGAAGGATGAAACCCCGCTAATATAAGAAACCTCTCTCACTTTTATCTGCACCAAAAGATCGCCCATCTGATGTGGTACTAGTGCGGTGCCATTCAGGACCGCCAAAGGCCCCCAAGTTGTGCGCGGTACTTACCTGCCTTAGGCTACTTAACCGGGCGGGTAATACACAGCCAACGTGTCAAGAACCCATGCTCCACATCATAAGAATATCTTGTTCATAGTGTATTTAGGCGCCATGGGAGGACACAATAAGTAGGTGAAACTCAGATCAGCGTGTACCAACTCCTGATTTGGTCGTTTCGTCGATGTACCGCTTCCGATGCCCCGTCTGGGCAATGCGCATGGTTTACAGCAAGCTGCTCGACAAGCCAGGTGGCTTTGTTTGAGATGAGCTACTGGATGTCTTGACCTTTGAATTTCAGAGGCGGATGATGTATATCGCAGAGGTTTGTCGCAAGCTCATGTATCAAGTCAAATCTCACCAACAACAAAATTACTCCTCGGATCCCAGATATGGTGCCATTTACACTTACATTTTCATCCCCCCAATGGAAATGGTCTGGGCTGTTGCCCATAGCTGCCGCATTCGCCAGTTTGCAACCACAGTGTGAGGCTCAGCACACTAATCCGAACGTTGCCACCCGCCCTGGAGTATGCCGATGGAACTCCCTCGGCCCCTTCCGACCCCAGCACAAAACCGTGTGCCAACCCATAGTCATCGACGACAAGACAGCCGATGAGACCGGCAGCTGGGGGCCCTGGTCGCACAAACCATTCTGTCACGACGGTGACGTTATCAAGGAAGTGAGGTACTGCACCTTCACGGATGCGAACTTCCGCCACAAGCATGGCCTCAGTATCATCGGCATCCCCGAGGCTGTCTCCGGCTTTGCGGACGCCTTGGATGATCCTTTAGTCCCGTGGGATCCGAGGAATAGGCCTCACATCCCCCCGGTTGTTGAGCATAAGGAAGGCTCGCCCTACACCATCCTCGAAGTGCCCGGCAAAGGGATGGGCGCGGTTGCCAACAGGCTCATCAGAGCGGGAGAGATCTTGATGGTCGACCACCCTCTAATTATCGCCGCTATGGACTTCCCCAAGGCGCTTAGTGTGACTCAGGGGAGGGAGTTGCTCAAGGTCGCCGTGGACCAGCTGCCAGACAAGTCGAGGCTGTTTGCACTGGCAGGGAGCACTGGGGGTGAGGTGATTGAGAATATTCTCAGGACAAATACCTTCGGCATCGGCATCCACAACGTCTCGTACATGGGTCTTTATCCTGAGATATCGGTGAGTCGATATACCTGGACTTTCCACTGGAAGCCAAACTCATCTCGTTTCGTGAAGACTAACGTCCACTTCCTCCGAAATGAAGAGAATAAATCATGCATGCAACCCCAAGTAAGATCGCTGCTTGTCGCTTCCCTGCGAGACCGGGAGTATGTGCACCCTCTAACATTGTATCTCAGCTCCTTCTCCCGTTTCCACCCGTCCGACTTGACCATGGATGTGGGAGCGGTCCGAGACATTCAGCCATACGAGGAGATCACCATCAGCTGTAAGATAACCGTATACCACCAAAAATCTCGACGAAACTCCAGAGGGACCTTGTGTCAACTGACAAAATACCGCCCAGACCTCCCCCTCGGCTTGACATCGTGGAACCGCCAGCACTCAATCAAGGACTGGGGTTTCCAGTGCACCTGCCAGCTCTGCTCCTCGCCAGATGATAATGAGCTTTCGGACAAGTATCGGGAACGGCTTAACGAGATCCGGGTCGAGTTGCAGAACTACCAAGCCCTCGACTTGCCCACAATCGTCAAGTATGCGGGCGAACTGGTGGAGATCGTGGAGATAGAAGGTATGTTCCCGCACATGGGAGACTACTACGAGATGCTGTCCATGGTCTTCGAGGACAAGGGGGACCTGGAGCGAGCGCTCAGCTACGAGAGAAAGTCGCTCGAGATGTGGCTGCTCTATGGTGGGGAGGACCATGCCCATGTGCCCAATGTGGAAAGGAGGTTGAAGAAATTGGAGCGTTTGAAGTGATGGTTTCATTCCCCAAAAATCGCTTGACTGGGTTGGAACTAAAGTATGGGAAAAGAAAGGGAAGCCGGAAGTTAGACTAGGTTGGACTGTCAAGTGTCGAGTGTCCACTGGGAGCCTGGAACTCGCTGACCATGAGTGAGTACGGATGAGCCATCTCAATCTCGTCCTTCTCACGATCTTCTTAAGTTCATTTCGCGGATTCGGTACTGGTATTGGAGATTCAAAAAGACAGTGGCTTGGTCGCACCGTATACCTGCGATTTTCTTGATGCGACTGGCCGGCAGTAATTATTGAGTGCTGTTTGAGAAAAGGGGCATCACGTGCCATAGGTAGCAGGAAATGGGCTCGAGCATTGATGTCACCGCCTTCTTCCCCACCCGAACTTTGGTCAAGCCGACGATATGCGTCGAGGGTCAACGTCACACGACTGATTGCTTCGGAACCCGACCAACTAACACCAATTGCGTCGCGAAATCCAAAGTACCTGACCAGTCCTTGATGGATTTGATTACCTGGCCAAAATGGCGAGACTAGGTCCGATTGTTTGCCGTGTCGTCTGCCGCGGCAGGGCCCGACCCATCGGTTTAGGGAGGAGAAGCCTCGCAACGGCGGCGGACACACGGACCGCCCCTCAGGAACAACAGCAGCAACAGAAGCAGCAGCAATCGTTCGACAACCGAGTCAAGATCGTCGAGGTCGGCCCCCGAGATGGGCTGCAGAACGAGAAGAAGATCATCTCCCTGGCGACGAAGATTGACCTGATAGAACGGCTCGCGAGGACGGGTGTCACGACGATTGAGGGAGGCTCATTTGTCTCGCCGAAATGGGTACCACAGGTGGGGAGGTGCTTGAAGCCTTTGAAGAGATTCCCTCCCTCTTCATCCAGCATCCTTGAACACATCACTGACCACTGCTTGCTGCTCGCCACCTACAGATGAACAACTCAAGCGAAGTCCTCGAGCACATCCTCAAGCATAAAATCGCCTCGCCGCACCCGATGTCGTACTCCTTCCTCACACCCAATACAAAGGGCCTCTCCAACGCTTTCGCAGTGCTGCACCAGTACCCAAACGCCTTCCTCACTGAACCCCCGATATCAGCTGCCACCGCGTCCTCGTCCCAGCCAGCAGCGGACAAGGCCAGCGCGCCTCCGAACCCAACGGTCGAGCTCGCAGTGTTCGCGGCGGCGACGGAGACGTTCTCGCGCAAGAACCTCAACAGCGACATCGCCAGCTCCCTCGAGGCCTTCAAGGAGGTGATACAGGGCGCCAAGGAGGCGGGCCTGCGGGTGCGCGCCTACATCTCGGTGGTGCTGGGCTGCCCGTTCGAGGGGTACGACGTGGACCCGCACCGGGTGGCGGAGCTGGCGACGGACCTGCTGGAGATGGGGGCGGACGAGATCGCGCTGGGCGACACGACGGGGATGGGCACGGCGCCGCGGACCAGGGAGCTGCTGCGGTGCGTCTCGGCCGCCGGGGTGCGGAACGAGGACCTGGCCATGCACCTGCACGACACGTACGGGCAGGCGCTCGTCAACACAGCCGTCGCGCTCGAGCACGGCATCCGCACCTTCGACAGCGCCGTGGGCGGGCTCGGCGGCTGCCCCTACAGCCCCGGCGCCACGGGCAACGTCGCCACTGAGGACGTGGTCTACTTCATGGAGAGCCTGGGCATGGACACGGGCATCGACCTCGACGCCGTGTCGGACGTCGGCGCGTGGATCACGGCGGAGCTCGGCAGGCCGCACGATAGCAGCGTCGGCAAGGCCGTGCTGGGGGCCCGCTCTAGGAGTGTGGATGGTGGCGTGTCAGCGGCTGTATGAGGGTGTGGGGCCGGGAGGGGAATGTAGGCGAGGAAAGCGAACTATATATGCCTTCTGGATGGGGCTTGCTTTTGAGTTAACGCATATACTTACTTAAGAAGCAGATTACAAACCCAGCAGAGCAAGTATACCCTCCATTGTTCATTTTACTTGCGTTTAGCTTCCCCGTAGGCCCGATAACCAGAATATACTGCAACGTTCAAGCCATTACCGGTGTGTAGTGTCGAAGCATATTGAGAAGCATGTCTGCCCAAAGTCTCCTCAACTGAGCCGATAAGTCCTGTTTAAACAGAACCCTAAGTTGACAAGCCATGGCTACTATCGGATCTAGGAAAATGAGAGATACAGTTTTTGTTTTCTTGATAAATTTTATTATTTTTTTTTTGCAGGCTCGCCACTGTCCCCTGTGAGAATCTCTCCATTACTTATTCGCGGGCTACTTCTTCTGTGAAGAATATCAGCCGTACTTCTCTGATTGCCGAGCACACCATAAGTAAACTGTCTTAAGTCGCCGGGAAAGAGCCATCTAGTTCTTCATAGGAGAGACAGTGCTACCCTAAGTGTTGGGTCTACCTTCATTGTCCTCTCCCCTCCCCTCGCCTCGCTCCTTCTCCCTTGGACCCTCCATTCCCGCCGTCACCCCCTTTAGTGGGACCCATCTGGTGGTACTAACCTTAGCAACACAACATGGACACTGCTCACATGCCATCGAGAAAAGGTCCTCAAGCACCGTAAGTCCATTTTTCATTTTCGTTGTTACTGGGTGGATGACCAAGAGGCGCTAACGGCTAACGGCCATACCTTTGATCGCAAAGCTTGATCAGCCATGATAGCATGTTGCAAGTGCGGAACAATTGCACCATCGCTCACTTAAAGGCATGGCTTAACAAGGAGGACCACTGCAAGATCCCGAGGGCGATTTGGACGACTGCAGTCAATATGGAGTCAGACCCGACTAGCGTCAACCTCGTCGACCCCTTAATCTTTGCCCATAGGCTGTGGTGGCTATACAAGGGCGAGAATGTTGTTAAAAGGATCGATATGGGGAAGCTGAGTGTGTGGATGTACGATCATGGTGAGGCGGAAGTTGGCCACATAACGGCCGATGAGCTTGGGCCTCCGCCTGGCCTTGAAAGGGAGGAAGAGCTTAACAGGGAGCGGCTCGACGCACTGGCCGCCGCGGCGATCGGACGACTCTCACAGCAACAGCCGACGGAGAACGCGGCACCAAAGAGACGCGAGGAGTACGAGTATGTGACACTTGTCAGGGACGGAAGGGTCACAGCGCCCTCCCAACACCCCACCTCAGACGTCAGAAAAGGGTCGAAGCAGGGCAGTGTTCCTCCGCAAGGGCCCACTCCCACGGATCCTAGGCGGCCGTTCCTGTCACTCACGGGGCCCGACTGGTATAGTCTGTCCGCATGGGCAGATACACCCGAAGCCGAGGAAGGGCAGGATAGCACGATGATCGGGTGCTCCTCCTCCGGTGATGATGATACGGAGGACGACGCGACAGTCGATGAGTGAGGTGCGCCGCGGTGATCAACAAGCTGATCGCCGGTCGTTCTCGGTCATTTGGGGATCCCTACACATCTGACGATGACCCCGCTGATCTCGGCGCCGACCCGTTGGCAAGGATGGCCAGATCCCTCTCACGCGTGGAGAGCAGTCTGTGCCGCCAATAAACCCGGGCTAGCTCGCCGGTCTGGTGAGTACAATCGGAATAACCGATCCTAAGGACAGCCCTCCAGCTCAAGTTCCAAGCCTAGCCTCCTACCACAGTCCGAAGCCTTCCGCCAGTCCCAGGCAATGAGGGATCGGAGTAAGAACAATATCCAGTACCTAACCTACGATAAATTTAGCCACAGGGCTAATAACTATCCCAAGCCCAGGGACAAGGAAAAGATTAATCGAGGTTTCAAGGCCGTCAAGCAAAGATAACTGGGGACAGGGAGGTTTCCATGATGACGCCTGTGGCCGCAGCCACGCGGCGCCCGGAGGGTACAACGGGGACATATGGGCATTGTTGAAGCAAAAGGAAATGAAGTGATAGGAATGAACATAGGTGACGAAAAACCACCTGAGTATTTGGAAAGCGAGGAAGCGTGACGGGAATTAATCCAGCCTTGGATGAAACAAATATGTTTTTATCTCTCTTACGTGCGTGTGGTTTTTCTCCGACTGCGAGCGTTAGATTTCATTGGAATTCATTGGGATACTAGCTGCTACTAGAAGCTGATTGTGCAGCGCCGTTGCCATCCTCCTTGGCAAACGTATTCGCCACAATGAAAGGGAAGCACGATGTCGCCTCCAAGTAGACCTGATTGTCTTTTGCGTCAGTAAAGTAGCGAGCAGCAAGTAGTGATAGTGCAGGAGAAATAGCCAGCCGCCACGAACACACACACACCCACATACCTTCACGCTGTCCGCCCCAATCTTGATCTTCCCCCATGATACGGCCTCGTCAGGTCTGGCGCCGGCGTCACTCCCGTCGAACTCCTGGGCGGTATTGATGTACACCGCGGACTCGGCGCCGTTGCGCATGAGACATGCGTTGGCAATGTGATGCTTGACGACTCCCCCGCCCAGGATGATGATGCCGGCGCGCCTGGCCCTGACGGCGAGGGTGTTGATCCGCCTGATGTCCTCGACGATGTCGATGCGCAGCTGGCGCGGGCTCGACTTGAAGGTGTGGAAGTAGAGCATGTCGCCCAGGCTGCCGTCCGTCAGGGCCGGGCAGAAGACGGGTATGTCGTTCTTCCAGGCCCAGTAGTAGACGGAGCGCTCGTCGTTGATCTCCCGGCCGAGGCGGTGGATCACCTTGGAGGGGGTCCAGTTCAGCTCGTGTTCAGTCCCCTTGCTCACCTCTTGCTCCTCGAGCATCTTGTCCAGGATGGGGACGACCCAGTCCTCGAATGCGCAGTAATTCGAGTTCGGCACGACGAGGTTTCCGATTCGGTTGAGACCCTTCTTGCGCAGCTCAGCACCCACAGCGCTGAAGGAGGAGAGGTACGTGTCGCCCAGACACTTGATGAAGTCCTCCTCCACCCCGCCGGCCGTCGTCACAATGGCGGAGACATGTTTGTGCTCCACTAGGTAGCGGAAGACCCCCCGCAGGCCGGAAGAGATCATGTTGGAGGTGTACCCTAGGAATATGGTGGTGGAGTCTCCTGTTTCGGGGTCGCGCCATGCCCTCTTTTGGCTCGGGGGTGAGGTCGCCCACTGGTCAGCTCATCGGGATCCGTTGGCCTACGATTGAGAGCGCGTGCTCCCTCAAGCCATGCTGTGCTAACCATTTCATTTATGATCCGGACGGCCTCGCCCATCGAGGAGGCCTGGAAACCCATATGCTTCATCCCATCCAGTAGGTCCCCGACCGTTATTGGCCTGCCCTTGAACTTGTTAAAATCGAGCTCCTCCACCTTCTGCGACCCGGCCGGCATCTCCTCAGACTTGACGAGGACCGCGCCAGTCGCCTCCGGAGGAGGCTGGTCGAGTGACATGACAGGCTAAGCGGGACTGGACCGTGAGAAAAAGCGGACAGTCCTTCAGCCTAGCCTAAACATGGGCCGGCGTTGGTTGGATGCTCAAATCAAAATGGCCCAAGTTTGCAAAATCTGGGTGGCGGACAACCTGAACGGCATAAGAGATTGATTTGTGCGACCGGCGGAGATATCAAAGCACCGGTAAGCGGCATAAGACGTGTAACGGCGCACTCCGGAGGTTCACTAACCGTTTCATTATTTCCTCCGGGAGCCCGACCATTCGTCGGCAGCGCAGCGGCAATCTTTTTTCTTCGTCTTTTTTCGGCACTGGCCGAGTGGAGAACCGAATCGGCTTGATCAGGTGGGGGGGGCAGCTCTAGGTTTCCGGCTGTGGGGCCAAGTGACAGGGGACTGCCACTCGCAAGCGGCCAAGCGCGGGCTGAATCCAGCCTAAGCCAAAACGGCCTAGCGCGTTTCGGTAGGTCTTGATTCGTGCTGGCGGAGGCGCCACGCGCATGAGGCTGGTGTTCGCCTCTGATTGGGTGGGTAGGATTGAAGGATCTTGAAGGTCTGGAGTCAGGTCTCGAGAGCATTTTGAACCTGCACAACGTACGGCGAAAAGGAAGCCCAAATCCATCATTCACGGAGGAGGACCATCTACTACCGTTATCGTGTAATATTTCGTCTCTTGATCATCTGCTGGGCCTCCGATACCCGGTGCCACACTCTTTGCAGCGCAATCATCGCTGTCCTGGCGGTTAATCCCCACCAGGACATTCTTTCGAGCAAGAAGTTACCGCCTTGGACGGCTCATCCACCACGCCCATCCTGACTCCTAGCCAAGCCATCCCAAACAAACGCAAAGGCTGAACCGCCTCCGTTCGCCAACGGATTAAACTGTTGAAGTGGAGGAGCCACCAGGCTTTGAAATGTGGATAGTATCGTCCGACTGAAGTCTCAGTTAGGGCCTTCGCGGCCTGCTTTGTGATGTACGTACCTATTCGTTTGTCCCACCCCACAGATCTATCATATCGGGGTGAAATGGCGCCTCCGCGGTGTTTCTCTTCCTGGCGACCCGATAGGGTATATCGTCGAGGCTATGACAGAGATGCCACTTGTCGGCTTGCATCTCGGCTTCCGTCTCGACACGTTACTGGAAGTCAGATAGCCATGCTCATGCTCATCGTGAAAACAGGTCTAGATATACCGGTCGCTATGATGCCGACCGTCGCTCCCGATCTCCGCACAGGTCGCCAGACCGGTACTCATCTCAGTATGGTGATGGCGACCGTAGGCGGCTGTCGGGGGAGTCGAGACCGAACCAGACCGCGTTCCAGAACAACAGAGACACATTTATGCGCGATTCGTTAACTGGTCGCGAGCCGCCGAGGGGGCCTAAAGCACTGCTCGACGCCTCGGGGCCGCCACGTGGCGGATACGCTGGAGACTTCCGGGGGCGCGGATCGCGGGGGCGCGGGCGGGGTTGGCGCGACGATAGCAGAGACCGTGGTCGGGATCGGGAAGACTTCCGTGACCGAAGGGACGCCCCGTTTAGGGACGAGAGGAACGACCGCAACGAGAGGAGTAGAGAGAGAGATCGTGACTGGCGTGATCGGGATCCCTTCCGAGCGCGGCGTCCATCGCCACCCCAGGGTAGGGGTCGCTCGCCGCCCGGAAGAGATTTTCGGGACCGCGATGGTCCACTCGGGGTTGACTCGGAGCGGGCTAGGCGTGGCTCCCGTGACGGTCCTCTCTCTGCGGGGTCATCAAACTCTGACCAGCCGTTTGGTGCTTCTTCGTACCGTGGAAACTTCCGGGGAGGGCGCGGGAGGGGACGCGGTGATTGGGATCGTGGGCGCGGAAGGTCTGGGTTCTACGACGATAGGGATCGCTATCCTCGCAGTCGCTCGCAAGATGGGCGATGGAACGGGAACAGATTTGACCGTGACGAACGCGATAACCACAGGCACCCAGATGATACTCGGTCGAGGGACTCGAGAGATGATCGCGACGCCCGCGACCGACTTGACTCGGCTAGGCCCAAGGCTGACCGAGCTTCGTTGACGCACGAGTTGCCTCCACATGCAGCCAAGGATGTCTCACCCCCCCCGGTGGCGCCCTCCGCCCCGGCATTTGGCTCAGTGCCAAATCGTGTGGCGTCCTCTGGCGACATCCAAACCTTGACTGGGAGGGCCCCACCCACCGGCCCAAGAGCGCTGACCGAGGAGCGGCCAGTCTCGGCCGGCCACCCGGGAGGAGGAGGAGGAGCAGGAGGCGCGGACGCTCCAACGCCCACCAGCCCAACAAAACCAGCCAGTCACGATGGCAGTCCCCCTATCCCGACTGGCCCCCGAGTGCAGAACCGCCAGCGTGTTAAGAGCAAGCAGTGGATCAATCCTGCCCTCACCGCCAAGAAGGTTCCGGAATCGCCAAAGGTCAACCGCTCTCAGAGCTTCGCCTCGCACCAACCCAGCCCATTTGGCCCACGTCTGGCATCTGCTGGATCGGAGCATCATCTGGATTACAGCAACCGCCCGCGCAGCAGCGGTGATGCCAAGGAAGCAGCGCATATCTCGGCCGCGGACGGCCAGCTTCGGGCGCTCCACATCACCGAGCAAGGCGAGATTATGACGGGCCACGAGCGGAGGACGCAGAGTGCCAGAACGTCGATCGATCGGGAGATTAGGGGCCCGTTCTCCGCGATTGAGACGCGGATGCCAAGCATGGTGTTCGAAAGGCCCGAAAGCACCTCCCCGGCGCTGCCCTCACGAGCCGCTACCGTGGGCATGACCAGCCCGACCGTGCCCAAGACGATCATCGAGGAGAGAACGCAGCCGGACCACGCGCCGGGCGTAGACACGGAATTTTCGCCGAGGCCGCCACCCAGGCAGCAGCAACGTAAGTCGGTCCTGCGTGTGCCCGCCGTCCGAATTACCCTGCCGCCCAAGAAGGCGCCAATTCCCGTCCCCGTGGCCGACCAGTCTTCCGAGTCTGATGATGAGGACATGAACGACTACTTCGACATGGAGATGCGGAAGGCCGAGGCAGAGCTGAGGAAGCTCGAGGGTGAGGAGACGCAGGTCTCGACCGACGGCGCCGTTCTGTACGCCCGGCTAGTTGTGGAGTCTGCCTACCGGCTGGCGACGGAACCAGAAGGCCTCTCCGATATGCTTGGGCCGATTCCGGACGATGTCGAGATTCCCCGCAAGCAGCCGAAGGAAGGGTTGCCAGCGCAAAGTGCCTCTGAGGCCGTAGTAGAGTCCAGAGAGTCAGCTTCTGCGCCAGCTTCTTCGTCGGCATCTGCGCCAGCGCCTGTGCCAGCGACTGTGTCGGCCGAGCCTAAGATGCAGCCAGGTTCCGCAACTGCCGCGGTAGCTAAGGATGGCACGGCCGAGAAGGCGGACAAGCCGGATAAGGCTGACAAGGCTGGCAAGTCGGATAAGACGGTGAGGGCCGACAAGGTACCTGCTGTCGAGGCCGACCAAACCGCCCACGCTTCGGCACCGCAAGAAGAGCTTCTGCCAAAAGTCGAGGACACGGATATGGATGCCCCTCATGACCCTCACTTTCCACTGCCCACCGTCGAGCGGGAAGAGCCGAGGTTTGATGCCGGTGATGTGGTCATGAAGGATGCGCCCGAGCCGACCGTCACTGCTCCTCCAGGATCTTCAGTCGACCATACACAAGTCAATGGCGTGGACAAGGACGGCGGGAAGCCAGGGCTGTTGCCGCCTCCATACGAGGAGGTGCCTTCTAAGGGAGGCTCCCCGGGCCGCATGGATGAGGACGACGATGCTACTGAAATCGAGGAGATCGACTATGCGACGATTGAGACGGTCCGGCAGTACATGGTCACGCCGCCCTTGGACGAGCTCCCGGAGTACAAGGTGACACCCTGGCATATGGATCGGCCACTACTCGAGTCGTTCGAGGCCCCGGCTGGTGTAGGCACCTTCATTCTCAAGAAGATGAAGGACGAGGCAGCGGTAAAGCAGGAGAAGATGGAGGACGCGAGGCGAGACTACCACGACAAGTACGAATTATACCTGCGCTTCACACTCTCGGACGACCCCGGCGCCGTCAAGAGCCGGGACAAGTTCGCAGTAAACTCAGCCCTGTCGGAAACGAGCGTGTCCCATGCGCAGCCTGTGCCTGAACCTAAGCCGGAAGGCCGGCGCACTGGGAGCCGCTGGGCGACCGAGAGGGACCTTGAGCGCGTCCTTCAGGCCTCCAAGGCCGAGGAGGAGGAGAGGCTGGAGCGCGAGCTGCGCATTGAGAAGGAGAAGTATCGCAGCGACAAGGAGGCTATGATTCCGGAAATGTATTGGACTCAGGAGGAGCGGGAGAGGGACCTGTTCATTGACCACTCCGGCCTGCTCCCCGTGGAGAAGCTCGTGGCCGCCTGGCAGGTGCTGCCGCCCGTATGCAACTTCACCGAGGAGGAGGAGGCGCTCTTCGAGAAGGCATACCTTGAGTTCCCAAAGCAGTGGGGGAAGATCGCGGAGCAGCTACCCCGGCGGGACTTCCACTCGTGCATCCAGTATTACTACCTGAAGAAGAAGGATCTCAACCTCAAGGAGAAGCTCAAGAGACAGCCCAAGAAGCGGAAGAAGGGCCGGGCCAAGAACCGTTCCAGCGCGCTGGTCTCAGAACTAGGCAACGGCGACCACGAGTTAGAGGAGAACCACGAGACCGGGGAGAACGGAGAGCGGCGGCGTCCGAGGCGTGCGGCCGCGCCCACGTTCAACTTCGAGGCCGCGACTCCCAACGCCGACTCGGATGGGCAAAACGGCGGGGGCACACCTGGGCGTCGTGGGAACAAGAACGACAGTGGGGCGGAGAGGCCCGAGGGCGCCAAGAAGGGGAGGAAGCGCGCCGTCAAGGACAAGGAGCCCAAGGTCCCCAAGCCGACGCCCGTCCTTGCCCCGCAACCGCCTCCTGGCGCCAAGGCCAACCGGTCGAGGTCCAATTCCCGGGTCCAAGGCCCAGAATGGGCCCAATCGCAGGTGCCGCTCCCGCCGGGTGGGGCCGGGCAGGGAGTGTCCCCTGGAGGCACTCCCGGACAAGGGGGTTTGCAGTCCATCCCGTTGCCCATGGGATCCATGCCGCCCCAGTTCGACGGCCTCCCGGGTGGCATCCAGACACCCATGGTGCCCGCGCCCCTGCTCAGTCCGGAGAGGCCGCCGCCGCTCGGGCCGCCGTCGTCCATCTCGGAGGTCATGGCACCGCCGTCGCTGCGACCGGAGCCGATGGTGCCGCCGCCTCCGGGCGGGGTGCAGACCTTCGAGATCGGCCAGGGCGTGGGCGTCGGCGCGGGCGTGGGCGGGGCCGAGCGCCTAAGGCCTCAGTCGCAGCCGACAAGCTACTGGAGCGTCTCCGAGGCCAACGACTTCCCTGCCCTTTTGCGGTCGTTTGGGACGGACTGGAATGCCATCGCTAATCACATGCAGACCAAGACCACTGTAATGGTAAGATTCACAAGCCCTCACTGGAAAACTCACTGCGGATCGTTCTGTTCATCTGGTGAAAAATCAAAAGCTGGTGTCATGGTGGGCTAATCTGATTTCACGTTTCATCGCCATAGGTCAAAAATTATTACGCCCGCCAGAAGGACAAGCCGGAGTGGGAGTCGTTCGCAACTGAGGCCGATCTTAAGAAGAACAAAGGCCAGAAGCGACCTCCCCCTCCGACCCCGACGACGGGCCCTCGGAAGCGGCATGACACTCCATCTAGCAGCGGCGGCCACCGCCCGCTCGCAGCTGCAGACATGTCCGAGGACTTGGTTCAGCCCAAGATGGAGACTCAGGTGCCACTGCCACAACAGCCGACGCCACAGTCACAACAGCAACAACAACAACAACAGCAACAACAACAACAGCAACAACAACAACAACAACAGCAGCAGCAGCAGCAACAGCAACAACAGCAACAACAACAGCACCAGCACCAGCAGCAGCAACAGCACCAGCACCAGCAGCAACAACAACAACAACAAAAACAACAACCGCAACAGCAACTGCCACAGCAGCAACCTCTTGCACCACCCCAGGCCCAGAGCCAGCCTTTTAGCCGCTTTCAAGCACCTGTGCCTGTTACTATCGCGCCACCGGGTCAGACGCCAACTTCCGCCCCTGTCTCTGTCCCTCAGTCTGTGTCTCATACTATCGCTCACCCGGTAAACGCCCCGGCCTCTGGCCCTGCCGGGCCCACTCCTCCCCGTGGCATGCAGTCTCCGCTGGGCGCCCAGGCGCCCCAGCCACCACCGGGGCCTCAGCATGCCCCACACGGAATGTCTGCACCACAATCTCAGCCTATTGGCCCGGCGGCTGTTTCAAAGACCATGTCCCCAAGCCCACGGCCGCTGAGGGCACCTCTTCCTGCCTTTGGTTTCGCTGAGAGGGAGAGGGAGAGGGAGCGCTCACCAGTGATTCAGCCACAGCCGCAACAGCAACCACCACCGCCGCCGCCGCCGCCACGATCACAACAGCAACACCCACCGCCTGTGCGCATCTCCCAGAAGCCTCCGCGGGATTCACCCGTGGTTACGCCGGCGCCAGGACCCAGCTCGTCGGGTGCTGGGCCGGTGCTTCATGCCCCTGGACTCGGAGCGTCTGCATCAGAACATATGCATCTGCAAATGCCGCGGCCACCGTGGACTAGCGAGATCGACGCCCAAATCTCAAAACTTGCCCAGAGGAAGAGTCAACGCAATGAGCGCAACGAGCGCAACGAACTGCTCCAACAACATCAACAGCAGCAACAACAACAGCAGCAGCAGCAACAACAACAGCAGCAGCAGCAACAACAACAGCACCTGCAATTGCAGCAGCATTTACAGCAGATGGAACAGCAGCACCAGATGGAGAAGGACAGGGCGAAAGAGAGGGAACGGGCAATCGAGCGGGAGAGAGACATTCAGAGGGAGAGGGAGAGGGAACGGGAGAGAGACATCCAGAGGGAAAGGGAGAGGGAAAGAGAGAGGGAGAGGGAGAGGGAGAGGGAAAGAGACTGCGAACGCGAGCGCGAGCGGGAACGGGAGGAGGCCAGGCAGCAGGAGAGAGCGGCGCGAGAGGCTGCCTCAGCCCCGGTGCGGCTCAAGCAGGAACCGGATGTTCCGCCTCGTCCTTTCGACGCCTACCCTCCTGCTCCCCCTATCCAGGCCGCACCGCCGCGAGGTGCCGGTGTGCAGGCGAGAGGCGAGCCCGTACCTTTGGCTGCCAGACATCCGGAGCCGCTGCCACCACGGACGGTCGCCCCAGTAGGCCAGGGCTATGGCCAGCCGTTACATCAGCAGCATCAACTCCAGCAGCACCAGCAGCACCAGCAACACCAGCAGCAACAGCATCCTCTCCGGTCGCATCTAAGCGAGGCTGGCCCCCCAGGCCCGCCTCCCCACGGAAGCCCTCATGGAGCTATGGGAATGGGAATGGGAATTGGAATTGGAATGGGAGTGGGAGCAGGCCCGGCGGACCGGCAAATGCAAGGGCTCCAGCAACGGTCCTTACCAGTCACGATGCACGAACAAGCACCGCGCGTAGTACCGACCCCTCAGCCGCCTCCCGTGTCGGCAACACCGGCTCCTCCCGCACGACCACCGCCTGTCGAGCGCAAGACATCGAATCTGTTTGCGCTGCTGAACGACGATCCGCCAGCGCCTACGCCCCCTCCTCCTCCCCCACCTCCGGCCGCGGCCACTTCGAAGCGGGTCAGCGACGTGTCGGGCGTGAGCGCAAACAAGGTGTCATCCACCCCTCCTCCGTCCACCTCTGCCTCCTCTTCCAGACCGCCGCCGCCAACGCCACAACAACAGGCAGCAGCGGTCGCGGCGGCCGAGGCATCTCTACGGGACGCCCAGGCCCCGATCTTCTCGCAATACCTCCGCAACACGCCAACCACTACGGGGATACCGCCGCTGAAGCCGTACAACCCGGTGCCTCACCACAGCACACAGTCCCCACAGCCGCAGCACAGAAGCCACCCCGGCCATCCGCCAAACCCGGCCATGGAGCACCCGGCCGCTGCGGCGGAGCGGGAGTACTACGGGCGTCATGCCTACGGGCCACCGCCTCCCCATCAGCCGCTCCACCAGCACCAAGCCGGCGGCGCGGCGAACTCGCCACAGACGCACCACTATAGTGTTCCGCCGCCGCCGACCCAGCAACAGCAACAACAGGCGCAGATGGGTTACGGGAGCCAGCCGCAGCAACAACAACAGCATCCGTCCCCCTATGCTCCCTATGGCGGGCCGCCGTCGCACAGCGCTTCGCCGACGCCCCAGTACGCGGTGCAGCCCGGGCGGCGCGGCGACCCTCCCCAGGGCAGGGAGTGGCCGTCCCTGCCGCCGCAGGACGGGAGGGGGGTGCCGACCTCGCAGCCTCCGCAGCAGCAGCAGCACCAGGCTTGGCCCCCTCAGGCGGCTGCTCAGCAGCAGCTGAAGCCCAGCCAGCAGCCGCCGCCGCCGCCGCAGTCTGCGTGGGGCGCGCAGCATGGCGGTCCGCCGAAGCCGCCTCCTCCCTCCGTGTCCGCTCAGGAGCGCGAACGGCAGCAGCAGCAGCAGCAGCAGCCTTCATGGGCCACGGGGCCGCCGCAGCAGCAGCGACGGGATAGGGAGCGGGAGCGGGAACGGGAGCGTGAACAACAGCAGCAGCAGCAGCCGCTTCACCACCTGGGCGGCCTGCGCGACGACCCCCGCGCCGCCGCCGCCGCATCCTACCCGCTCGTCGACCCACGCGGCCAGCCTCCCCCGCCGTCTCAGCAGCAGCTCCATCAGGGCCATCCCCAGCAACAGCAACAGCAGCCACAACAACAACAACAGCAGCAGCAGCACCCGCACCACGGGCACCAGCACTCGCATTCGCTGGGTGGTTACGGCGGGCCGCCACCTGCTCTTAGGGCCAGCGAGGTGGCGGTGCCGCAGCAGCAGGGCGGCCCGTACGGGCGGTACGGCCCCGGCCCCGGGCCCGCTCCTCCTGGCCCGCCCGGTCCCGGTTCTGCTAGGGGCGAACCGATCCCCGGCAGGAGCTACACGCCCGTCAGCGCCTATGACGCCCGCGGGCCGCCTCCTCCGGGTCCGCCGCCCCTGCAGGGAGGGCAGCAGCAACAGCAGCAGCAGCCTCCTGTTGGACAGGGGTATGGCACTGGCGGTGCGGGGCTGAGGGACCTGCAGATGAGGGACCCAAGGGAGAGGGACCGGGAGAGGGAGAGGATGCAGCTCATGGAGAGAGAGAGGGAGGCCCATGCCCAGGCCCAGGCTCAGGCTCAGGCCCAGGCTCAGGCACAGGCTCAGGCTCAGGCTCAGGCTCAGGCTCAGATGGGGAGGCAGCTCAGGCCGCCTGAGGATTATGGGAGGGGTCCGCCGGATCGGTATAGGTAGATGATGGCATGTATGGTGTTTCCTTTTGTTTTGTTTTTGGGGTGGTGGTGTGAGGGAATTTGGGCGCTGCTTTGGGTCGGCAGCGCGTCACAGATACTACGGGGGTTAGGGCGGCTTTCGTTGCTTTCTTCTTCTTTTCTCTTGCTTCTGATTTGTCGGTTCCAGTTATGTCTTGTCTTTTTGAACCACTGCTGTTGCTCCCGGTAAATACTTCCAAGAGCATTGATATTTTCCAAGTTCATGGTTCTCTTATTTTTATGACGGGGTTTTTTTTGGGGGGGGTTTTTTACGTTGGCTTTTTTCTTACCCCTTCTACGTTTCCCCGTCCACTTTTTGTCTCGATTCTATCTCGGACGGAGTATTTCAAGATGCGACCGGTGGGCGGTGGGGATTCAACCATAAATACTTGGGGAGTCTTCTTCTTACTCGTTCCCCTGTCAGCTTAGCCAAGTGTAGATAGGAAAATAAATGTTAGTGTTTATGACTATATATCTTGATGTCTCCTCATTATACGGCTGCTCAACCCGATACGTTAGCCTCTGCAAGGAGTGGCCTAGTGTTCTCCGAACCCGACCATTCCTTTGAGGGCAGTCCAGGACGTGAATCCTACCTGGCCGTAACCCTTGCCGAACCGGTTCAGGGATGGTGGGTTCGCGTCTTGTCCTGCGTTTGTACATTGATTGGCTTGTCTGTCGCTTCAGATGCAATACATAGGAACAGATAACTCGCAAGATGATCCATCACGATCATAACAGATCCAGTCTTCGCGCCCTGACTCCCGAAAGGACAACAACCCCCTGAGGCAATTCGGCATATTCGAACCCCTCACTATGCAATGCGCCCGCTACTCAAATAAAACTCTATCCTAGTCTACCCCAGCCGTGTCGGCCTCCCCCGAGCGGCCCTCGAAGCCGAGCCCCTCCCTGATCCCCCGCCTCCTCTCGGCGTTTTCGCGCCTCCACTCGGCGTCGTCGAGCCCGGGCTCCACCTCGACGGGCTGGGAGAAGGCCGTGCCGGGCTCGACCCTCCTGTTCCTGCTGCGCCAGACGTCCTCGCTGCTGGGCCTGTCGGCGCCGTACTTGCGCTCCTCCTTCTCGCGGTATCGCTCCCTGATGGCCTCCTCCTTGAGCTGGGGGGAGTGGGACCGGACGCGCATGCAGAACCAGAAGTCGTCCCAGAGCTCCGAGCACTGGCGCACGGCGCCGTAGCGGTAGACGGCGTTCCACTGCCCGCCCACGCTGTTGCAGTGCCAGGCGTGGTCGAAGGCCTGGCGGCACGACATGTTGGTGGGGAGGATGGCGGCCGCGATGTCCTCCCTGCCGCCGTCCTCTCTGTCTGCTGTTGCCGTCGTCGCCACCGCCGCCGAGGCCACCTCCGTCCGGGCTGAGCGGTTGGACGAGGACGGGGCCTGGGCTGGCGTCGGGGCGGAGCGCCATGAGAGCCATGACGATGGGGAGGATGAGGAGGGCGAGGACGACGGGGACGCCTTAGGATCCGCTGGCGGAGGAGCCGTGGTGGGCTTCTTATGCTCGCCCTCGGGGGTGGAGGGCTGCTCGCTGGCCTTGTTGCCATTCAGGTCGGCCTGAAAGAGCTCGAGGAACTTGGCGATCTCTGGATCCATGTCCGTGTTGTCCTGTTGTTTCGGAGGCGGCTGCGGCGGTGAAGAGGTCGTCGAGAAGGGAGGAGGGGCGGGCTTGCCCTCGACGGGGGAGCGGGGAGGAGACTGCCAGAACCAGCCCATTGTGTGTGTTGTGTGTCTGGAGCTGCGATGTTGAAGTTTGGGGAAAGCCCTTGGTTCAAGCTGGTCGGGAGAAGGAGACCGAGAGAGGAGAAGGGAGTGGAAGACTTAAGAACGCAACAGAGGGGAAGACGAGCTCTGCAAGTCTTTCAATCTACCCTGGAAGGAATGAGGGGTAGCAGGACAAAGAGTGTCCCGGAGAACGAGGAGCTGGTGGGATGGGCAGAGGTTGCGTGTGTTCTGCATTCCCTCGACAGGGATTGGCCAGCCAAGCCTTCGACGACCCAAGCTCAATCGGGCCCACTCAACGTGGTCTTGCTCCACCATCCCAAGCCCTCCATTCTTATCGATAACAGCACGGGCATTCCCGGCTGAGAACTGACCTACGTAGGCCGGGCTTGCAGGGATATTCGATGACCTCACTAAATCCCGGCTTCAAAAGGCACACCAGCAAGGTAGAGCCTCAGACGAATGCGTGATATCAGCGATGTGACTTTGAATCCTAAAGCCTCAATTCTGGACATTGTTCTGCCAGCGGCATGCAGCAATGATCAGCAGCTCACGAGTCCTTTTCAACTCGGCCCTACGGCCGGGACTCAGCTCACGATATGCCATCTCAGGGTGGGCCGGCCGCCCAACGGCTTCAACGGGACTCATACCTCACATCCAGCAAATTGCCCTGAGCAGGCGATGGGACAGCACCACACAGAACACTTCCGGTATAAATAGCCCGGCCAGCACAACCAGAACAACCAGCACCTCTACAGTGGATCAGAGCGGTGACCACATCGTCACAGGGCCCAACGAGTTCGTCCTGTTTCTCGACAATGTCTTCCCCCTCGGCGTCATCACCTTTCTATGGAGGCGGTGGCAGACCTCGGACCAACAGATGTCGGACGCGCTGACGACGCGGGGCATCTCGGACCCCACGTCCCTGGTGAAGCGCGCCATCCCGGAAGGGAAGCTGCCGATCAAGGTGACCGAGATCATCCCGCGCCTGAAGGACGGCGGGGCATTCGTCAAGTTCACGCCCACGGAGCCCGACCTCTCAGGCTCTGACGTGGAGCGCGCCGTGAGGAAGCATCTGGAGCAGCACCCCATCAGGCCGTGGTACAACCCGCTCACGTCGGTGAAGGCGCGACTGGTCAGGGGCGTCCCCTGGCTGGAAGACCTCTTCCGGCTGCCCAAGCTCCGCCTCAAGGTCGAGTTCTGCTCCCCCAGCCCGGACGCTCCCGGCGCCGTGGAGCTGTCGCAGGAGACGCTGTACGGCCTGTTCCGGCGGTACGGCAAGATCGCCGAGATCACGCCCCAGCCGTCGGACTCCAAGATCGTGCCGCGTTACGCCCACGTAGACTTCCACACGGTGCGGGACTCCATCATGGCGAGGAACTGCATGCACGGCTTCGTGCTGGCGGAGGAGGCCGGGGGAGGCAAGAACGGGACGAGACTGCGGCTGTCGTACGAGCAGAGGGTGAAGCCGCACCACATCTGGGGCTGGCTCACGAACCACCCGCGCATCGTGATCCCCATCGTCGCCGCCCTGCTGGCCGCCATCACCGTGGTCATCTTCGACCCCATCAGGGAGTTCTTCATCAGGATGCACATACAGCGGTCGTTCAAGCTCAGCAACATCCGGCTGTACCGCTGGTTCAAGCGCCAGACGGACGACATCCTGGCCTTCAGGAAGCACAAGGGGGAGCAGGCCGGGCTGAAGGCGCTCTGGTCGCAGCGCAAGGACATTATCGACAAGGTGCAGACGTGGCTGCTGGAGAACGCCGACACCTTCATCGTGGTTCAGGGCCCCAGGGGCTCCGGCACCAAGGAGCTCATCACGGACCAGGCGCTCGAGGGCCGCAAGAACGTGCTGGTGGTCGACTGCAAGCCCGTCGTGGACGCGCGGGGCGAGAGTGGGACCATCAGGAAGCTGGCCTGGGAGGTCGGGTACCGGCCCGTCTTCTCGTGGGCCAACAGCCTGAGCAGCCTGGTGGACCTGGCTGTGCAGGGCACGACGGGGGTCAAGTCGGGCTTCTCCGAGACGCTCGAGTCGCAGCTCGTCAAGATCCTGCACTCGGCCGCCTCGGCGCTCAAGCACGTCTCGCTAGCGGACAGGGGGGACGACGACCAGGACTCGGCCCTATCGGAGGACGCCTACCTCGAGGCCCACCCAGAGAGGAGGGCCGTCGTGGTGATCGACAACTTCCTACACAAGAACGAGGACGGTTCGCTCGTCTACGACAAGGTAGCCGAGTGGGCCGCCCTGCTGGTGCAGAGCAACATCGCCCACGTCATCTTCCTAACCAACGACTCGTCCTACTCCAAGTCGCTGTCCAGGTCGCTGCCCGACAGGGTCTTCAGGCAGGTCGCCCTCGGGGACCTGAGCCCCGCCGTGGCCAAGGAATACGTCCTCAGCCACCTCGAGGGGCTGGACCATTCCGGCCTGATGCAGGGTGGCGAGGATGGGGAGAAGACTCCTGGACAGCAACAGCAGCAGCAACACCGGGGCACTGAGCACGAGGAGCGCGAGCCGGAGGGTGAACACGAGCAGAAGCGCGGATGGCTGGGCACAAAGAGACGCCCATCATCATCATCAGCAGCAGCAGCAGCAGCCGCAAACACCGACGCTGATTCGGCCGGCGGCGAGGCCACCACCACCGCCGAGAGGAAGCGCCGCCGCGACCTGTCCGAGCTGGACGGCTGCATCAACACGCTGGGCGGGCGGCTGACGGATCTCGAGTTCCTGGCGCGCCGTCTCAAGACGGGCCAGAGCCCGAGCCGGGCCGTGGCCGAGATCGTGGAGCAGAGCTCCTCCGAGATCCTCAAGATCTTCCTGCTGGGCAAAGGCAGCCCCGCGGACAGCGGCGGCAGCAACAGCAAGGGCGGATCAGACGCCTCGTCCTCTCCGCAGCAGCGCAGGTGGTCCCCCGAGCAGGCCTGGTACCTGATCAAGGAGGTCGCGGCCAAGGGCAGCCTGCGATACAACGAGGTCCTGCTCTCGGGCACCTTCGCCTCGTCCACCACCCCGGGCGCCTCGGATGGCGAGGCGGCCGTCGAGGCCCTCGCGTCCGCCGAGCTCGTGACGGTGACGTCGCACCGGGGCAGGCCGCAGACGGTCCGGGCGGGGCGGCCCGTCTACGAGGCCGCTTTCGCGCTCCTGGCCTCGGACGTCGTGCTCAGGGCGCGAATGGACCTCGCGTTGCTCTCGGAGCTGGCCCGGATCGAGGCGAAAGGGATCGATAAGGTGGAGACGGAGCTCGCACTCCTGGCCGGCCTGCCCAGGCAGCCGAGGGAGACGGCCGACAGGGTCAACTACCTGCTCGCCAAGCTGCAGGGGAGCCAGTCCAAGATTGTGATGCTGGAGAAGGAGATGGCCGTGCTGAAGGGGGTGCTTTGCCATGAGGCTTGATGCGCTCGTTGGTCATGATGGGCTGGCTGTGGATCATGTGGTGGATGATGCATTTATGTTCTTCTATTCCCCTTTTCTCCCTCAATAGATACCCTCCTCAACAGTGTAATATCTACAAATTCGCCCATTGAAAAGAGATGCGCATCTGATTATCATAGACCGAGTCCCCAGAACAACAAACAATTTGGTTGCAGATGTTCAGGCTGCCCATTAGGTCAGGCTAGTCTAGTGGGCAGTAGAGTACCTTAGCTCGTGGCCGCCCAGGGGTGCCTGAGGTAGCATAGGCAACTTCAAGGCTATTGTCGATGTTAGTGCATCCAATGAATTTGTCGGTATCGCTAAATACCTCCAGATGCAACTGCTACTGAATGATTTCAACGCTCAGTACGCAGGAGCAATGTGGACAGATCGACCAAGCCTGGCTAGGTTACCTCGGCCAGCCCGCAGACCAGATATTCCCGCCTACCTACCCCGGCGAGTAAAGTAGTGACCGAATCAACGTCACTCAGCATCGGGTCTACTACATGTAGGGGCACCGCTGACCTGACCGCCCAGGTCGGCCGCCCTGCCTTCTCACGCATCACATTTCACAAGTCTGCAATTGTATGTAGTGGAATGGCGACGGTATTTTCATTGCTTTCTTATTCATCTGGGAATCCTAATTAAAACACAGCCCACCGCAGTGTACTGACTGCCCCGAAACTTTTTCCCCCGAGTCGATTCGTGATGTCATGACCGGAACAGACGAGGAAAAAAGAAAACTAAAATACCGAAACCACCTAGCAAGAGTGCGACGCCCCCAGAGACCGATTGATGAGAAAAACGGAAGACAAGAAAAAGAAAAGACGTCTAGAGGCCCTCGGGAATGCTCAACTACTGCATTCAGCGGCGCGCACTGCGACTCATCTCAATGCAGAGCCCAATCTAAGAACTGGAGAGAGAAAAGATAAACACGGAGAGGCAGACGAAGGGAGGGAAGGCAGACTTGATGCGTTTAGTCAACCTCCTCAACGGTTGGGCCGTCATCGTCACGGTGAGCAGCACCACCGGGGCCGCCGGCACCCGGGAAGCCACCAGGGGCACCACCAGGACCGCCAGGCATGCCGCCAGCACCACCCGCACCGTAGAACTTCATCATGATGGGGTTGGCAACGCCCTCCAGCTCCTTCTGGTGCTCCTCGTACTCCTCACGCGTGGCCTGCTGGTTCTCATCCAGCCAGTGGACAATCTTGTCGATCTCCTCCGTGAGCTTGGCCTTGTCCGCAGCGTCAAGCTTCTCGTCGACCTTGGAGTCCTGGAGGGTGTTGCGCAGGGAGTAGGCGTACGACTCGAGGCCGTTCTTGGCAGAGACACGGCGACCCTCGGCCTCATCCTCCTCCTTGAACTTCTCGGCCTCCGCCAGCATGCGCTCGATCTCCTCCTTGGACAGACGACCCTTGTCGTTAGTGATGACGATCTGGTTAGTCTTGCCAGTGCCCTTCTCAAGGGCCGAGACGTTGATGATACCGTTGGCATCAACATCGAACGTGACCTCGATCTGGGGGACACCACGGGGCGCAGGCGGGATGCCCGTGAGCTCGAACTTGCCCAGCAAGTTGTTGTCCTTGGTGCGCTGGCGCTCACCCTCGTAGACCTGGATGAGCACGCCGGGCTGGTTGTCCGAGAAGGTCGAGAAGACCTCTGACTTCTTGGTAGGGATGGTGGTGTTGCGGGGGATCAGCTTGGTCATCATGCCACCAGCAGTCTCGATACCGATCGAGAGAGGCGCGACGTCGAGCAGCAGGATCTCGTTGGTCGATTTGGAAGAGGTGTCGCCCGAGAGAATGGCAGCCTGGACGGCAGCACCGTACGCCACGGCCTCATCGGGGTTGATCGACTTGTTGGGCTCCTTGCCGTTGAAGTAGTCCGTAATGAGCTTCTGGATACGGGGAATACGGGTAGAGCCGCCGACAAGGACGATCTCGTGCACCTGCGACTTGTCGATCTTCGCATCCGTCAGGACACGGTCAACGGGCTGGAGGGTGGAGCGGAACAGGTCCTGGCAAAGCTCCTCGAATCGAGCACGCGTAATAGACGTGTAAAAGTCG
This sequence comes from Pseudohalonectria lignicola, assembly GCA_003049395.1. Lineage (NCBI taxonomy): Eukaryota > Fungi > Ascomycota > Sordariomycetes > Magnaporthales > Ophioceraceae > Pseudohalonectria > Pseudohalonectria lignicola. Next base: position 183,726 of record PYSP01000025.1, read on the forward strand.
ATACCCTCATAGAGCGAGTCAATCTCGATCGACGTCTGGGCAGACGAAGAAAGAGTCCGCTTGGCACGCTCGCAGGCGGTGCGGAGACGCCGCAGAGCGCGGGCGTTGGAGCTGAGATCCTTCTTGTTCTTGCGCTTGAACTCTGAGACGAAGTGGTTGACCAGACGGTTGTCGAAATCCTCACCGCCCAAGTGGGTGTCGCCGGCGGTCGACTTGACCTCGAAGATACCCTCCTCGATAGTCAAGAGCGACACATCGAAGGTACCGCCACCGAGATCGAAAATGAGCACGTTGCGCTCGCCCTCAACCTTCTTGTCGAGACCGTAGGCGATGGCAGCAGCAGTGGGCTCGTTGATGATACGAAGGATGTTGAGACCGGCAATAAGACCAGCATCCTTGGTAGCTTGGCGCTGCGAGTCATTGAAGTAGGCCGGGACTGTGATGACAGCGTTGTTCACGGTGCCACCCAGGTATGACTCGGCCGTCTCGCGCATCTTGGTCAGGACCATCGATGAGATCTCCTCCGGTGTGAAGTGCTTGGTCTCGCCCTTGAACTCAACCTCGATAACGGGCTTTCCGGACCGCTCGATGATCTTGAAGGGGAAGTGCTTCATGTCCGCCTGGACCTCGGCGTCTGAGAACTTGCGGCCGATCAGGCGCTTGGCGTCGAAGACGGTGTTGATCGGGTTCATGGCGACCTGGTTCTTGGCGGCATCTCCAATCAGGCGCTCCGTGTCCGTGAACGCCACGAACGACGGAGTAGTGCGGTTACCCTGGTCATTGGCGATAATCTGCATGAAAGAGAAATGTTAGTATCGAAGTAGTGATCATGGTGTGGTTGGTTGTGTTGCATTCTGACGGTGAGGCTGAGGTGGATAAAGCAGTCATCTTTCATGCCGAGGTGAGCTCAAAATTGGGCAGACACCATTGCAACAATAGCATGTAGAAGACTTTTCCATGTCTCGACCCTCAGTGAGGCAGGCAAAAGGGAAGAAGGAACTCGTAAAATCAGTTGTGTCAACTTACCTCGATGCGGTCATCCCTGAAGATGCCGACGCACGAGTATGTCGTGCCCAAGTCGATACCAACAGCGGGCGCCATATTGACGATGTGATGTGTTTTGAAGGATTATTGTGAACTACAAGCAATTGAGACGAGAGAGAGGACAGGAAAGACAATTTGTTGAAGTGAGGGAGGTAGTAAATTGCTCGCGTGGGTAGGAAAAGGTCTGAGTTCGAGATGGGAGATATTGCGAGACTGTCTGGTAGGAAGACTGACTTTTATGCAGAGGGAGGCCAGGCAGGAGGGGCATTCTGGTTGGCGGGGCAAGATTCAGAGAGAAACTTCGAGAATTGAAAAGAAATGTCCCCACCAAAAAAAAGGGAAGCTATAGGGAGCTCTCGCTACTAGAACAACCCCACTATAACGAATTCCACCCTCTTCCTACCCTTTCTCGCTGATACCAGCGACTGCCAGCGCCTACCAGTTATGGAGAATGCTTGTCAGCCGCTTCCACCAGCCACTTTCTTCCGTGGCTGCCTGATAGGAAGACGCCTCACACAGGGCTTGCTGCTCACTCCCATCCTTGGGTCCATTTGATGACGAAAAAAAGTTCACCACGACCCTCCAACCCCTGCCAGTTCTCCAGCAAGCAAGGCGGGCTCTGGCTTCTGCCTGTACACTTCAGCCCGCGACTGGTTTGTCACCTTCGTTTTCTTTTTGTTGCCTGAACTCACAATTACCATTTCGCCAGGCTTCTCTAGGTGGGGAATTGCCGTCTTTGGGACCTTCAGAATTCAAGTCATGACTGATCACCTCGAGAAATCGAAAGGCGCAAGGTTTTGCTCATTGCCGTTCGTGTCCCCTACAAGCATGTCATATTATCCCTCCCTATCTAGCATCATCCACGGGCAATAGAGCCCTGCTCAAATTCAATACAATGCGAGCGCATGCAAGGGCAGTTCAACAGGCAACCAATAAATCTCGAGATCAAGCGTTTCCAGATGCATTGTCTTGCCTCGCCATGCCAGTACCCGTACCTGTCCATGTCCTCTCAGTAGTTAGTGGGACTCTTTAACCGATTTGGGGCAAGCCACCTGCCCCACCTTAACGAAGTCACGTAGGGCAACAACTCGGCCAATTGGTAGGATGCCATCAAAACCATGCCTGGCAGTTCGCCATGTCAAACAGTCTGCGCAACGGGGCCCGAAGCAGCTGGCATCGTCCTATCTCTGGGGAACCCGCCCCTCTTACTATGAACATATTCACCGTTCCACCGCCGCAGGCTAGCCCCGGGGCCCTAAGTCCAGCAGGACAGGCGGTTGTGACGGCCAGTCTCAATGGACCCCTTACGTTCTGTTACCACGCGCAATCCCCTAACAGTCGACCTCTTCGAGTGTTACCGTGATTTGTTACCGGAAGTAGAGCTAACCCTTTCCATCCATGATAGACATGCCGCTCCCTAGCTGCCACAGCCTTAAACCTACGTTTTGCCTCGGCCGTTTTGCACGCAAAATGAAAGTAACCAACGGATTACCAATCACGTCGGTGGTTGCTACTCGGCGTGGCGTCCTTGATGTTCAGTGTTAAGTGCAGCTTTGCTAGACAAGCGAGGTCACTACACACTCATCGATTCTTGGGGGCTTTTACTTCCCCACCACATTGCGGTTACCGGGCCAGAGCGCAGCGAAGGACAGATCCGATTCTAGTAGTTAGACAGGCCGATGAATGCAATCCTGCCTAACCATGAGGATGGCCCTAAAGCGACAGAGGAGATGGGCTGAAAGACTTCTGGTTGGCCAAAGGCTCGAAAGGAGGCCGCTCTCGGCATCACAAATAGGTAGGTGGGCCGACGGGTATCGAAAGCCACTCCAAAAAAGAGGGAGAAAAGGACGAAAAAAAGGGTAGTATGAAGCAGCCACAAGAGAGTTAGTTGGGTGAGACCCGACGCTCAAACTTGGCCTAAAATCTCCATTTGGGGAAGATCCGGACCAGGCGTTGCGCTGCAAAGCGTGGACGTCGTTCTTCCTTGTCAACTGGAGACTTGGACAATGAGACATATATTGCGTGTCGCAAATAGACTGGAGCATAGAGACGAGGAGGAGATCGGAGACGCGTCAACGGATGGGAAGCAAATTCGATGATTTGGAAATCGGGGAACGGATGGTAAACCACAGACAAGCCGATCTATTTCTCCTGCCCTCCACCTGAGAGCACCAGGAACAGCCCCAGTCCTATCAACCACCAGTATCTGTAAAGAACTCGTTAGTAAAATCAAACTAGGTCCAGATGGTTATAGGAAGGGCGGGAAGGTTAAAGCTTGAACGTACTTCTGCAAAATGGACTTCTCCTCCTCCGGGGGCACCTGCTTCCCCTCGGGACTGATGACGACGGGCTTATTCAACGCGGGCTGCCTCCCCAGCTCCGAGACGACGACCACAGCCTGCGGCCCAAAGTCCCTCGTCGCCCCGGCATCGACCCTCACCCCCCTGAGCGAGACGCCCAGGACCGGGTGGTGTTGGTGGTGCTCCCGTCCTTGGGCCTCGTCCGCCTTCCCTCCCGCCGCGGTCGCGGGGCCCAGCGAGAGCACAAAGTGCGGCGAGTATCCCCTCCCCAGTGACTCCACCGACGCCACCGACGTCGACGACGTCCACTCCCCGGCCTTGGGGTCGTACAGGCCGATCCGCACGAGGCGCGCGCCCTCGGGGAGCTCGGGCGCCTCGAACGAGGTCACCTCGGCCGACGACGACGACGCCGACCCGTCGTCCGCATCAATCGCTGACGAGACGTCGTATGTCAGCTCCGCGAGGGGCGTGGGCTTGACCGACTCGGCGCCGCTGTGGACGGGCTGGATGTAAATGGCCGCGGTCTGTGGCTCGGCCTGAGCCTTGGGCAGGGCCGCCGCCAAGAGGGAGAGGAGGACGTGTATTTGTCGCATTCTTGTTGCATATGCGGATGCGCGCGTCGTTATGTAGATATCTAATTCGGAATATGCTATCCTCCGGGTGTGGATTTAAGTGAGTCGGGCAGGGCGGACGTCGGTGCTGGTTTGTTTGATCGTGGATGAGCTCGAAACCCACCTAGGCACGTATTCGCAACATAGCACCAGCGCACCCACTTGGTTAGTTGTTAGGTCTATCTGACAGATTAATCAAGTCAGGTCAGATAAGGCAGGCCAGGGAGGTGGGCTCCATCTTCTGCCACGAGTCACCGCCTATTCTCTTAGTAGGGTGTGCCCCCGGTCTAATTAATCTCTACGACAGCAAAGATACTAACCTCGAACTTATTACGTCTTACGCTCCGCGTAAGATTTAATCTAAGATCGAAGTAACCCTTGCCTGTACGTATAAAACACCTTTTATTGTCCCGCCGCATCCTCATGGGATGTCGCCTCTCGTTCGTCAACACTCGACTCTTCTGGTATGAGCAAGATGTGAGATGCGAGCCGCCCAGTCAGGCAGTCCGTGTCCTCTTCACTGAACTCGATCGCGCGCCGCTCCCGGAGGAACACACCTGTATGATTTGATTAGTGGCCTGGGGTTCAATCAGAGAACCACGTAGAGAATTGGCGTCAGAGTATGACCTACAGAACTCGCGTGAAAGATCTTGCAGGTCTTGCAGCGCATAGACCATGTCCGGGTTCGCCAGGTCCCACCTCTGGCGCTGCCAGTCGATCGCCAGCGGGTTGAGGCCGCCCGTGCTCCCCCAGAAGAGGCCGACCAGTCTCTTGACGGCGTGGCCCTCCATCGCTGCGATGGCACGGGCAGTCTCGCCTGGGGCGGCCTCCTCGCCGTGCAGGTAGATGTCCACCTGGAGGCTCTCAGCCCCCATCAGAAGGAGGCAGATGGCCAACGAGACAGGGACCCAGTCCTCCCTGCGGGGTTTGTTCAGATACCCCTGGATCGAGACGAGAAGCCTCATCAGTGTCCGCTCCAAAAGCACGCTGATGCACAGGTAGGCGTGGTAGGAGGCAGTTTCGATGAGCTCGCATTTGGTCTCCCACCTCATTGGCTCCAGCTGTTCAAGATGCCCGCCGGATATGTGGGTGACGAATAAGGGGTGTGCCATCGCCAGTGCCATGACCAAGAAGGAGAGGCCTTGGTCGATGATTTTTGCCTTGAGAGTTGCAAGTCGTCAGAGGGCACAAAACAAGGTCCCGCTGCTGCTATCACGGCGAGATAAGGGAAGGGAACCTAGGAACAGCCGTAGCAAGCAGGCAGGTTGGATAGGTACCCACAGTATCGGGAAACGTGTTGCGCAAATGCAGGCACTGGTCGACCAGGGCAACACGAAACCCCGACTGGTCCGGAAAGGTCCGCTGGAACTCGACCGCAGCACCGGGGACTGTGCTGGCAAACGCAGACTCGATGTCGCCGAAAGAGCTCCCGATAGGCATTGTGAAGTTTATGTCGCCGCATTCGGCCCTGATGGTTGCGCCCCGCAGGTATGTCCTCGGGATCGGCCAGCCAGGACGTCCTCCCCGTCGGACATAAGTAGAAGTCCAAAAGACTGAACCGTGGCGACTAAAAGTCAACAGAAGGGCAAGCGAGACGACATGCTAGGCTTGAGAGCCCAAGGGAAAGCAATATACCGTAAACGCTGGGGCAGTACCTGGTATTATGTCGGCGGCAAGACTGATCAGTGACAAATCCCTCGCCGGCTGGGCTCGCACCAACTCTGCAGAGCACTCAGGACATTTGGGCTCTACTTGACACTGCTGCTATGTTAGCTGATGACATAGTTTGATACAGTCGGTACTCGCGTGCTCGTGGAGTCTTAGTCATTCCGGAAAGAACGGCATGTCTCACCTTCTGTCCCTCGACTTTGCACCGCCAGTAGCGAATCATTGCCTCATGTGGTGCTGGTGCTGTTGCTGGTTGTGGGACGGTGCTGGCGACTTGTCGTTTTTGACATCGCTGGGTGATCATAGTGAGGTCTGCGATCGACTGCCGCATCTCGTCGATCCTCCGGCTCACCTAGTCCTCCATCTTCTCCAGCTTCGACTGATTGTTCGCTTGTTGCAGGCTATCAAATGCTAGTTAGGTATCCGTATCTGTGCTCTGATATGGGCGCGCATGCCAATAACTGCGGGAGCCACAAACATAGTGAGATACTATAGATATGCAGACAGGCCAATTATACTGCCCTGGATTCGTATCCCGGCCGAGCCAAGGTTGTCAACAACCCATCTGATGAGATCTCTCTTTGCCAAGTGGTTGGGCTTCTGCGTCTTGAACTTGGCCATTTTCTTCTCAACATCTGCCAGCGCGGCTTCGCTGTCTTGCAGCAGGCTGAGCCCCTGGCTCTTGATGGCCTCGTTGGGGCAGACGGAAGGAAGAGTGAGATTGACATTTTGAAGCAGGTCAGAGAGCGACTTGACCTGCGCGGCCAAGCCCCAAAACTCCTCTGGCGCATCGCGACAGACTTGATATACCCTTAGAGCGAATTTAGGTAGGGCAATGAAGTCCCCCAGGCCAACACCGACGCTAGTCATAGCTATTCCAGGGTTCAATATGTACGTCGACCAGCTACCTTCTCTCTATTCTCGAATGGCATCACGTCTGTTGGTGGGATTGGAAGTTGTTTGGGGGATGATGTTGCGTGGTCTGGACTTTGCAGCTGAGAAATTTTATGCAGGTAGGTAGGTAGGGAGGTGACTATGCTACGAATAGTATGCAGCTTGATATCGTTAGCGTCGCCCATGAAGTCCGAACCTGGATATTGGAAGCAAGGCTCAGCTGTTAGAAGAAAGAAGAGAATGAAAATTGTATCACTGGCGCATGTTTAGACACGTAAGAGTTCAGCATTGCGGGGAAGAGCAGCAGACTCACGGAACCCCCCAGCCCTCAGCAATAACGCCGCCGCGTGGGTTCATCTTGAGGGCCGTCCCCTTCGGCATGAACCCTAGGAGCACACAGATCACGGGGTACCCGACAGGCCCCGACGCGTCGGAGGGGCAGACGGATGGCAGCATGACGATATCCTCCCCAGCATAATTGAGTACGCCGTCGATTGCTACCCTCACCGCCGAGGTAATTCATCCGTATCGGAAGTGGTGACTCTTGTCTGTATCGGCGTGTGGAGGTATGGGGGGAGTCACGTGAACATTGAGTCACGTGGTCTTTCCAGGTCATGTGATATGCTCCACTGAATTTTCCAGAGGCTAAGCCCTGGAGGGATTCCCCTCAGACCCTGACAATCAGACATGTTTCTACCCTGTATTCGAACAATCCGTTCCCACGCAGCGACCACTTTGGAGTAGTCGTCATAGTCGGCAGCGGCGGCGGCGCGTTCGAAGTAATCTACGTCGCGTGATGGGCATTCCTCCTTCTCGAGCGACTTCGACGACATCTACCCTCAGCTTGCAAATAATCCTGCACAAGCTTACATGGCTCATCGACAACACACACTGCAACCAGTACTGCCGAGTGACTGGAATACATGGAGGATGCGCTATATGTGTAGTGATGCCGAGTGACGCTCAGACGGTGACTGCCCAGCGCCCGAGCCTGTAGGTCGACTCGGAAATCCGCAAGTGTTTCCAGTTTAGAGCTACCTGGATAATGAGGTCTGTATGTCTTCCCAACCAGGTTGGAAGCAGACTACCTGTTTATTGTGAAAGCCACCACACAAATCATTGCGACCAGTGATGGTAACCGAACGCCCCGATAGCTTGCAAAGGCTTAACTTCATCCAAATCCCGCACTAGGCAAGTTTGCCATCACCCCCTTTTAGAGAGTTGAGGGAGGCTTTTTGTGGGGCATCGCCGTCACCAACGGCCACCAGCCACCAGACCACCTACAACCCTTTCCCCCGCTGTTGGCCAGCAACACAGGGTGTTGCAGCTTCACTGCGTCAAAGCAACTGTAACCCCTCCACAGACGCAGTTAGGTGGCGTACCCCCTACTCGGCGTTGAAGGCCGCTGCACCTTCGAGCGACTTGCCATTCCAAGCCTACTGACCCTGGGAGCGCGAGAAAGCAAGGTATCACGGTCCCTGGCTAGGTGCTGCATACCGCTGCAAGCCGTACGCCACTTAGCCGTTGAACGCGGCCATGTATATGCAGTGTCAAGATCATCGGCTGCAAGGTCAGGGCCAAGCTTTACCGGCCAGTCGGCCTCCTTTTGGTGTTGGTCCAATAGGAAGCGGGGGTCTCCCAGCATGGCGGCGTTGTTTCGTCCTGTCATCAACGCATAACTTGCTCTTCAGCGTCGTCTTTTGTTCTGCAACCTTCACAACGTTGCAGCTTGGCATTGGTGGCGGGGATATCTTAGTTGTTACCCATTCGGTGTCTGGGGAGGGGATGGAAGCGTCCGGGGTACGTCAAGGTGGCCGACTCCCCAAAGGACGCCCCCTTCTACGGCAAGTGCCGTGAGTCTTATATTAAGGGTCACCAAGTAGAATGGTTCCGTCCAGGGTATTCAGTGGGCTTCCCCCTTATTTATCATTAACGTCTTCCGAACTACACTCGGCTCAGATCTTGGGACTTTATGCATCCTTCCTTGCCGCGGTTACACTTGGCTCTTTCTGTGGACCCTGAACACTGAACCCTGGAACCTGAACCCTTTTTAAGTATGATTTCCAGAATCGAAGATGGCGACACCGCTCGAGTGTCAGAGTCAGGGGAGTCTTCCACCGTTGACTCGGTGTATCCTGAATGTCAGTGGCACTATGAGACTGCAGTAATTCACTCTGGACTCGAGAGGTCACCCCGACATGGAGAGTGCACCTTGCCCATCTACAACTCGGCCTCGTTCAAGTTCCCGACGTCTGCCTCAGCGATTGACGCCTTTAACGCCGTCCCTGACGTCCAGCGCTGGGTTTACAGTCGGTTTGGCAACGTAGGTTAAAAATCCCCTTCATCGGTTCTCCGGACTGGGAAATAAAAGCTGAACGATATGTTTGCAAAGCCGACAAACGACGGGTTCGAGAAGCGCATGGCCGTCCTCGAGGATGGGGTCGACGCCGTCTCCCTCGCCTCGGGCGCGGCGGCGACCCTGACGGTGGCCATGTCCCTCGCGCGAACCGGGGACAACGTGATCGTGTCCAACTTCACCCACGGCGGGACCTTCCACCAGTTCAAACTCATCATGGCGCAGATGGGGGTGGAGTCGCGGTTCTGCGACACCAACGACCAGGAGCGGGTCCGATCCCTGATGGACGACAGGACAAAGTTCATCTTCACCGAGACCATTGGCAACCCCAAGTTCTCGGTGGCGGATCTGGAGCCCCTGGCCGAGACGGCGCACAGCGTCCGCATTCCGCTCGTCGTGGACGCCACCTTCACGGCCGCTGGCTACTTCTGCCGCCCGGCGGCCTGGGGCGCCGACATCGTCATCCACTCGGCTACCAAGTGGATCGGCGGCCACGGCACCACACTGGGCGGCGTGGTGATTGAGACGGGGCGGTCCGACTGGCAGTCCAACGCGGAGCGGTTCCCTCAGCTGCACGGCATGCGGCCCGGCTGCGAAGGGGTAGACACGGACCTGCACGCTCGCCTGGGCCGGCGCGCCTACATGCAGATGCTCAAGTGGGACCTGATGCGCGACACGGGCGCCTGCCTGGCCCCGGCCTCGGCGCAGCAGCTGTCCCTGGGCCTCGAGACGCTGCCCCTCCGGTGCGAGCGGCAGGCCGCCAACGCGGCCGAGCTGGCCCGCTGGCTGGGCCGCCACCGGCGCGTCGCCTGGGTGCGCTACCTGGGGCTCGAGGACCACCCCTACCACGGGCTGGCGCGCAAGTATCTGACAAGGGGGTTCGGAACCGTGCTGACGTTTGGCTTGGTCGGAGGGGAGGGGGCCGCGCTCGCGGTCATGGACGTCCTCCGCCTCATCACCAACACGCCCAACGTCGGCGACTGCAAGACCATCGTCGGCCACCACTGGTCCACCACCCACAAGCAGTGCACCCCAGAGGAGATGGAGAACATGGGCGTCTCGCCGGACCTGATGAGGCTGTCGGTCGGGATTGAGCATGTCGAGGATCTGAAGAGGGACTTTGAGCAGGCGTTTGAGAGGACAGCGCATCTGGTCGGTCCCGAGGACTTTAAGAAGAAGGCGGTCTTGAAATGATGAAACCTCGAGCCGTTTGGTTGGTTTTTCTTCTCTTTGTTCTTGTCGGGTCTCGTTCCTCTTTTTTCTCTTTCTTTTGTTTTCCTCTCCCCTTCTTCTCCTCATTCATGGTATCTTCACGCTGGTAGACCGACAGCCGCTTCCTTCCGTATCTCCCAACTATCTGATCTTTTCGCTTTTATACTTTATTTTTATTACCTAGCAACAGGGAGGCATTGCATTATTCGCCCGCCCCCTCTCTTTCCCGTTTCCACACTCTTTTCAAGTGACCGTAGCCCCTACCAAGATGAGGAAGTTAACCATCTCCTCGTCCTGAATCCTCACGGCCAGGTCGAGCGGCGACAGGCCGGCCAAGTTCCTGGCGTCCGCGCTCGCCCCGTGCCGCACCAGTATGCGCGCTATGGGCACGGACCCCACCCTGACGGCCCCGTGGAGCGGCGAATCCCCCGCGGCGTCGCGACCGTCGACGTTTGCGCCGCCGGCCATGAGTGCCTGCGTGATCCCCTCGGACCTGTTGCTCACGGCGATGTGGAGCAGACTCGCCGACGGGCTCGCCGACGAGGACGGATGATTGGTCCGGGCACCCCCGGCCCGGCTCAGTGGCGGCGGGTTGGCGGCCTCCCCGGCGGTTGGGGAGAGGGGCGTGAATAATATATCGGGTGTCGGCAGCTCTGTGTGTGGTGGCATGACCGGACTGGAGACCCAGGGGCTCGGGCTGGGGCTCGGCAGGCTGAGGGACGTAGGCACGGGCGTGGCGTACTGCTCGCCGGCGACGACGACTGTCCGACTGTGCGCGCCGTTGAGGACGGCCTCCCATGGGCACGGTGAGGCTGAAAAGAGGGGCATGTGTGCATTGACTGAGACGCAGCCGTCGAGGTCGAGGTCGAGATGGGCCTCGGTGGATGGTGGGGTGGGCTGCTGCGTCGGTCCAAAGACCTGCGAGAATTGGCTGCTGAACCCGGTGGTGTAATCGTACATATCGGCGGAGAGATCGGCGGCCCTCGGGGAGTCTTCGGATGAGTCGACACCCAGGCCTTCCATGGTATCTGCATTCGTGCTGTTCCTAGCGGCGGGCGAGCCCTGGTGGCCATCTGATTCCGCCCAGCTGCATGATCGTCCGCATGATGGCGAGCTGCCAGACCCAGACGGCTGTGCTAGCCTTTGCCTGGCGCCTGGACGTTGGCAGCAGCAGCAGCGCCCGACGTTACTGTTAGTCCGGAACACAAGAACATGGGATGGGGCTGAGAATCGGAGCTAGCCGCTGGTGCCGAGCGAGCGTGCATCTTGTTCAGATATCCAGAGGTACGGATGCGTTACGTACGAGACCTTCGCTTGGCGAGCCGGTTGCGCTCCCTAACACGTTCTAGCTGCTGGGACAGTTCCAGACTCGCTGAATCCATACGTTGGTGGGTATGTAGTAGGTATGTAATATTCAACTTGCCTACTTGCGCAGGAAAATCAGCCTGCCGGGAAGCTGCCGAAGGAGTGTAGGTGGGCAACTATGGCCTGATGGGTTCCCTGAGACCATGTAGGGGGTATCGAGCGAGGAGAGGGGCAGATGGATCACTAGCGGATAAGGCCAGAAAACCTATAATTAGGTTGTTCTTCTTCCCTTTTCTTTTCAAAAAGCCATGGCCAAAAACGAAACTATTCTCTAAGCCTGGATACCAGTAGAGAGCTTCTGGAACCTCAATGGCTGTGCGGATGGAAGGAGAAGGTATGGAAGGGGCAGGACTGCAGCCGAGATGACGTGGATATCATCTAAATGTGGCATCAAATTTCGAGGGGGAAGCCTCTGCACGGTTCGATTCCGGACCAGAGCATACAACTGGCAAAGGCATTGAAAGGATCAGCGCGTGGGTTCCTCGACTATTGTATTACATGAGGTGCTCCATAGCATTCGTATTGCTCGATGAACAAGAACTCGTCGTAAGCGTTCGACTCCGTCTGTGCGGTGATGCTGCCTACAAGGTCTAGTCTAAGTGCCTTCGCCAAGGAAGACCGCAAGGTAGGAAGGCAGCAAAGCAGGAAGTAAGGTAAGGAGGCGGCAAGGTACGCAGCCAAGTAGCGAGTCGGAGAGGGGCGAGGTGTGTAGGAGGACGTCAGGGGCCTAGCTGTTGGGGGGTGAGGAAAAGTAGCTACGATAGGAAGGGCCTTCTTGGCTGCCGCACTTTGCGCTCCTAGCGAGGGGTTGTTCGAAGGAGCAAACGCCGCTGGCGTAATCGACCACGTTGATGGGTGAGTTTCCTCCGAACTGGAGGGTGGATGGAGTGTTGAAAACCCGGCAAGCTGGCGGCCCGGTAGGTCGAAGGCTTCGAGAAAATATGAATAGGGGTCACGTGGGGGTTCTCATAGCGACTTCGTACAGCGTAAAACTGATTTACGTAACTAGTACCTGATGCAGGTAGGTTGCCCGCTGGCGAGTGGCTCGTGGGGTCATAGATCTCGGTGATATTTGACGTACAACTTGGCACCGACTCACAGTGATCATCGCCGCGGCGCGGTGAGGAAAACAAAAACACAAAAACATGCTCAATCCCGCTCACCTACCTGCCGAGGCTTAGAGAGTGAACCTGGTAGAATGTACTTGAACTTTGTACTTGAACTTTCCAGCACAAGCAGGAAGGTACGCAGTGTATGTATCACTACGGCATGTGGGAAGGTATGTTCCGGCAGTGGTTGGTACTGTAGCCGTTTGGTGCGAAAAATAAGGAGGGAACTTGGCAAAGTGCTGGCCGCCGGGAGGTAATATGCAACTTTGTATGTAGTGCGTACCTACGGGCACCCCGCAAACCCACGGCATGGAAGGGAGCAGCCGTCGCCAAATGCCACTAGCGTCAACGGCTAAAACTCCACAACGCCTGAGTGCCAGCCGGCTTGCCTAAGGTGACATCCACTAGGCGGTCTAGCCTCTCCCACATGCAGTTCGTACACCTGCTCAATCGCATGCGTTGATGTCACCGCACCATCTCCGATGTCGTAGAGGAGATGCCACATAAGCTACACCCTATCAACTAAAGATACTACCGAAATCGGCTGACCAAATACATTGAACACATGCGGTAAGCAAAATTGCCTCATCACGTAGTAGTACCCCGTACGCACCCGCACAGGAACACTTGCAGACAGCTCCAACACTCAGCCATCCTTGGCATGCAGCCAAGTCGCCCATCCGGCCATTCGACTGGTGGAACTACGGACGAGCAGCCGCGGCCGCCGCCGATGACACCTCCTCGTCCTTCTCCCGCAGGAGGGCCTCGGTGGCGTTGACAAAGGCGTCGGCCACGAGCAGGGAGTGCTCCCTGCTCCGGGGGGAGGCCACGACGGCGGTGGTGAACCAGCGCCAGTCGCCGGGCCGTCCGCCGTACCAGCCGCTGGGCCTCGGGTTGGCCACTTGGAAGGGCACGTAGCGCATGATATCCGGGTGCCTGAGCCTCATCAGGGGCCCCGGGAAGGCGTCGCCGTCCAGGTCGAAGCGCTTGCCAGGCAGTACCACCCCTTCGTCGTCGTCAGCGGCGGCGGCGGCGGCGGCCGGGGGGAAGGAGGAGGAGAAGCCAGGCACTGCGGCCCGCATCAGCCGCGCGCTGACGTCGAAGGCCACGTTGGCCAGCGAGACGTGGCCCGTCGGCGCGTGCAGGAAGGGCGTCGCCAGGGCCTCGAACCGCGCCCAGTCCCCGACCGCCCCGAGGACCCCGAGCGCCCAGTAGTCGACACCGCATGAGTACAGGCTGGCCGTCGCGCTGCCCAGCCCCGGGCTCCGGGCGTTGACCTCGTGGAGGAAGATGGACAGTGGCTGCTTCTGTTGCTGCTGGTCCGACTGCCTCGGCCTCAGCACGGGGAAGGGGAGCGCCGGCTCGACGGAGTACTCCATGCGCGAGTTGCGCACCCTCGCCTCGCAGTGGAAGATGCCGGTGCGGAACCCCTGCAGGCAGACGACGCGCTCCATGGCCTCGGTCGCGGTGGCCTGCTCGTCCGGGGGAAGGGCCGAGGGCACGTGCGTCTGCGTCTCGTTGAAGGCGCCCCCCGCCGAGCTAGGCGCGCTGTCGGCCGAGCAGGGGAAGTCGTCGACCACCTCGGAGAAGAGCAAGCGCCCGTCCAGCAAGACGAGGTTGACGTCCAGCTCGGGCCCGTTGACGTACTCCTCCACTACGACGCCGTTGGCGCAGTCCCGGATTGCCAGGATGCGGCTCACGGCGTCGCGCAGCTCGTAGGCGTTGTCGGCGCGCAGGACCCCCTCGCTACCGCTCCCGACGGATGGCTTGCAGACGAGGGGGAACTTGAGCAGGGGGAAACCCGGACCCGGACCCGGACCCGAACCACCACCACCACCAACCCCTACGCCGCCGTCGAGCTGGAGCCTCCCCTCGAGCTCGTCCATGGACCTGACGGCGAAGGTGCCGCCCACGTCCTGGCCGCTGAACATGCGCGTGTGGAACTTGTCGGTCGAGATGGTGAAGGGCTTCCTCCCGGCAGTCGGCAGGCCCAGCACCTCGGCGGCCTCGGCGACGGCGACGAGGAAGTCGTCGCTGCCCATGACGCCGTCGACGGGCTCCGGGTAGGACCTCACGGCCTCGGCGATGCGCCCGCCCAGCCCTTCGTCGCGGCTGATGTCGATGGAGATGAAGGCCTCCCTCAGGCGGAGGAGGTCGAGGTCGTCACCGTCCGCCGCCGCCGCCTCCGCCGCCCACCAGTCGCCGGAGCTGACGATGACCACCCGGACGCCCAGCGAGGCCGCGGACTCCCACCTCGGGAGCCAGGTCCGCGGGCTCTGCGGGCCGACGACGACGCAGACCCGGTACGCACCCCGGCGACGGCCGGGCGACAGGGGCAGCAGCCAGGGGAGGGACAGCCTCTGCTCCAGCTCCCACTCCAGCCTCTGGATGTCCACATCCGTGTCCGCATCGACATTCACACCACCTGCGTCCGGCTGCCATCCTCCTCCTCCGCCGTCACCATCAGTAACAACATCCGGAGACGGCCCGGACAGCAGGGCCACGCCGACGGCGGCCTCGAGGGCGCGCGCCACGTCGTGCCAAGCGGCGAAGGGCTCCTCGTCCGGAAAGGGGCGCACCTCGGCCAGCGGGGCGAGGAAGCTCGACGCCGACGAGACCTGCGGGCAGCCGCGCAGCCGGTACGCCAGGACGTCGGACCGCACCGCCTGGCCCGCCGCGTCCGCGCCCGGGAGGAGGAACACGCAGGCGTGGCGGCCGGCTGCTGCTGCCGCCGCCTGCCTCACCAGGTGGTCCTGCACCCCCGAGCTGGCCAGCGAGTCGGACCTCTCCCGGC
Organism: Pseudohalonectria lignicola; assembly: GCA_003049395.1. Lineage (NCBI taxonomy): Eukaryota > Fungi > Ascomycota > Sordariomycetes > Magnaporthales > Ophioceraceae > Pseudohalonectria > Pseudohalonectria lignicola. The sequence continues at coordinate 199,079 of PYSP01000025.1, forward strand.
TCAGGGGTTGCTTTCCCGGCCGACTCGCCCTGGCCGCTGACGGGCCCGAGTCCTCCTCCTCCTCCTCTGCGATGTAGAAGATTGTGACAACGCCTTTGCCCTTGCGTTCCGCGTCATCGTCGTCGTTGCTGTGTGTGATCGTGCCGCTGGTGGCATCCTGGGCCGCCGCCGAGGTTGAGCGCGGGATCACGTATAGCCGGCTGAGACGGTGCTGCTTCGGGTCTCGGCGGAGGTACCAGTCGCAGTGGATGGACGCTGTATAACGAGTGGTATAAAATATGTGAGTCGTTCATCAAAGGACCTGCCTATATGTGTGTGTGTGTGTGTGTGTGTGTGTGTGTGTGTGTGTGTGTGTGTGTGTGTGTGTGTGTGCGTCCATGTCTAGGTAGGTAACGTACCAGTGTCACTTGCGAGGACGGCCCGTACGTAATGCTTTTCGTCCTCGGTAGCCATGCTGCGTGAATGGATGCAAAACTGACAGCTAATGGCAGTAGCTGCTCGCGGGGGGCCGTAACGCTCGTCGGGTTAGGTAGGTATGCAGCCTCCTAGACAAACAGGTACGTATAGATAGATATCCAGATGGGAAGTCAGTCTTACTTCAGCTTTTGTTTCGGGGATATCGCTCTCTTTGGGCAAGCTGTAAGGGGGAGTGAACAAGTACCTACCAAGGCAAGCACCTTGGTAGGTATGACTCTGCAAGAACTAGTCCTATATATGGTAGGTCTGCTGCCAACTCAGTTGCTTGGAGGTGCATGGGTATGTATGTGCCATATGCACCTGGTCTACCCGTCCAAGTTGGGTTACTACCGCGGGTTACTACCGCCAAGGTACCAAGGCAGATACTTAGTTGGCATTCACTACACTCTGTACAAAGTAGACACAGCGGCAGATGTGGAGGTCATTTGCTGCATAATGTATAGCGCAGGTGTCACTCACCACCCACGCTTTGGTTTGTGAGCCATTCATTGACCGTGCATAAGCGCATCCGATGATCCATTTTGTCTGGATTTGCTTCCCAAGGCTGCCTGCCGGCCTGCAGCCTACCTAGAATCGCTTTGGTGGTGGAAATCATTGATAAGGTAAGTAATTGGGTAGGTAGAGATACCAAGTTAGGCGGCTATGCCGTCACCTTCAGTTGTACAGCCTGGACGACTATCCTGGAGAGAGAGAGGAACACAAGCAACGAAGCAACAAAGAAAGGCTCCAATATAGCTAGCTAGGAGAGAAAGGGTTTTAGGCTACCAGCAATCTTCAATTATCATTTGTCCAACAAGCATAGCCCCCACAAACCCACCCGTCCGGTGGCTCACCACTCAAGCCTGTTATCCTCCCTGAGTTCGACGTCATACCGCTCGTTGCCACGCCAGACCTGCCCGCCGTCATTGAGGGCGGCGACGGCGGTCCTCAGGTCACTGATCATGGAACCCGGCCCGCTCGCGTACACCACCGTGCCGCCCCGCACTGTCTGCTCCACGAAGCCCCTGACCACCTCGCCGACGTCCGGGTGCCGGTGTTGGAGCCCCGCGCCGCACATCCTCTTTACCTCCACGTTGTTTATATCGGCCGTCTTCCCGGCCCCGGCCGCCTCCTCCATCGGCGCTGGGGACGGCGGGTCGGCGGCGCCGGCCGGCTCGCCACCCGCCTTCTCGGCCGAGCTTCTCTCGGACGGATCCCGCTCCCGCGTCACGTAGACGCTCACCTGGACGTTGTGGCTGGCGGCGGCGCTCTGCAGGACTGCGAGCTCCGGCTCGACCCAGTGCATGTCGGCCGAGTGGCGGACCGCCCAGACGAGCCGGATACGCCGATCAGGAGGGGTGGCTGTTGCTGCAACAGGCAGGGACTGGACGAGCTCCAGGAGGACCGGCAGCACGTAGGTGATGCCGCTGCCGCCCGCGACGGCGAGGATGTTGACATGTCGGTCTATGCCCCGGGTTGAGTGCTCGCCGTAGGGCCCCTGCAGGATGACGGGGGTGGTGACTGTGACACCGTCGGGGTGGCCTCCGGAGAGCTTCCTGGCGGCGAGCCGGGCGACCTTGCCGGTCTCGCCGCGCTTGGCGCGGAAGACGTACGAGTGGGAGACCACGCCGCCCTTGACGACGGGATTGTTGAGCGGGGTGAAGGGGTGGGACTGCCAGACGCTGGCCTCGGGGAAGCAGAGGTAGAAGTGCTGGCCGACCTTCCAGGGCGGCTGGACGAAGTCGAAGTCGAGCCTGACCACCTCGTCTGCGCGGCCGGAGTATGCGTCTCCGTCGGCAACGAAGGTGGTGACGCGGGCCCGGGCTGGGTGGAAGCCCCAGTCCCCGGCCGAGTACTGGTGGTGCAGGAGGATTGTGCGGATGATCCTGGCCGCGCGGTCGGCGCCCCAGAGGACGAGAGCCACGACCATCCAGTCGCCCAGGTACTCCCAGTGGCCCCAGCAGGTGCCCAGGTAGACCATGGCCAGGACGTAGTGCGACTTGCGGAAGAACTCGAACCCGGTCAGGCGGATGGCCCACTGGGTGCTGAGCACGGACATGAAGATGAGGAGGAACTGGGCGCAGATGCCGTAGATCATGTACTTCTTGGTGACCCAGTCGACCGCGTACTTCGGCTGCGGGCCGTACATGCCGATGCAGACCACGCACCAGGCGATCCCGTGCAGGATGCTCTGCACCAGGATCACGTAGCCGGTCCAGCGGTGGAGGAAGTTGAAGCTCTGGTAGGGGATGCCCGTCAGCAGCGACAGGAGCGACTCCCTGCTGGCCAGAAGCACCGAGAAGGGCGTGAGGGCGTAGGCGAGGATGCCGATCCGGTTGGACCAGATCCCCAGTGTGCTCTGGTACTTCCACACCCCGGGGCTCGCCGCCACGGGTGTGGGCCACATTGCGTAAGTCATGCCGACGAAGGAGAAGACGATCAGGTAGCCGACCAGGATGGCGAGGATGAGCACCTGCAGCCTGGTGGTGCGCCCGAAGACGAAGCGAACCGAGTCCGGCAGGAAGTGGCGCCTGATGGTGGCCGCGCCGGCTCGGAGCGGCCGCGACACGAGAGAGGATGAGGAGGAGGAGGAAGTGCCGCCTCCGTCGCCGCTAGCGAAAGGGGTTGGGCGCCGCGACACCCAAGTCCGCCGCAGCACCGCCGTCAGGAAGAGGACGGCGCCGACAGTTATCCACAAGATGCCAGAGTAGAGGATGCCCCGCTCGTTGGCCGTCCAGAGCTCCTCGTAGTAGGTGCATGTGTTCAGGTCGGACTTGCAGGGCAGCGTGCGGGGCGCATACCCGTAGTACCAGACCGTCCGCGAGGTCGAGTTGCTCATGATGGCTCGCTTACTAGCAGAAGGTGTGTTTTTGGAGAATGTAGATTGAAGAATGGAGAGGAGCGAGGAGGGAGGGGGAGGAGGGAGAAAAAAATAGAAGGACGACGACGATCTTTCAACAACTATAAACCATCAGAGACGGGCAAGGTCAACGAATATGCTATAGTAGAAATGGCGACACCGGATAGATGTGAAAAGGAGCGTCTAAGCTTGACTAGCTTGCTTGTGTATGTGTATATGTGTATATGTGTGTCTGCAGGTTAGAGAGTGGGTTACGGAATATCACCCGGGTCCAAGGTTCGCAGCGACTTACCAACATGCTCCCCTCCATTGAATATTGAGGGTCGAGATATTTTTCAATGGACACTAGGGTTCTAGGGGGCCCAAAAGGGACTTTCCCGTCTATTCATCAAAGTCCATCCCACTGTCTTTTGCGAGGGCAAGGAGCCAAGGACAAGGAGCAGAAAAAACGCCAACAGGCAGGCTGGGCTGACAGGCAAAGACACACTGGGCCCAAGTTCAAGTCCCAAGAGAGAGCATAGCATGCATGCCAAGGACCCAGCATACTTGCACCCAATAGTTTGGATCGACCGGGAAAAGGTGAGCAAGATTGAGAGCATTCTTTTCGTCCATGTTTTTGCCTTCTGGGGCCCAGCTCGAGCTCGTGGCGTGGGGTTTGTTTGTGCTTCGGAGGTTACGCTGTCGGTAACTGGGAGAAACAGCAAATAGCATTACGCACAGGTTTCATAAGCAGAACCTGCAATCCCTGTTTGGAATATATTGACCGTTAGTGGCCTTGGGGACACACCTGCCCTGGTGATGATGGTTTTTTTTGGTTGATATTTGATATCCCACATTCTTGCGACAGTTTGGCGCGTTTGCCTCAACTTCCAAACCATCCTCGAGTAACTTGGCCTTTTTTGTCTTTGCCTTCAACTTTGCCTTCTTCTCTCTTTCTATCTCTCTCTAACCCTCTCTATCTCTCTCCCCTCTCTACTTGAAGCTTCGAGCCTCTTCCCTCAATCCCCACCATTTCTTGGTTCTCTCCCTCCCACCTTCCTCTCATCGCTAATTGACTGCCCCTGAGTCCACTGTCCGGAGGAGACAAGACGAAGAAAAAGACGAAAGAACCACCTTCCGAAATTTCCTTCCGACCGCCGACAAAATGAGCCACGGTCATGCTGCCAGCACTGGGGCTGAGGCCTGCGAAATCTCGGTGAGCTCCCCGTAACAATCCAGCTCTCCATTCCACAATCCATGGTGAACATATCGTTCATGCTCATGTAGAGAATACTTGCCAATTTTATGACTGACACTGGGGGAACGGGGGCTTAGATGCTGTTCAACTGGAACACGGTCGGGTCGTGTAAGTGTCTCATCATACCAACTCTCTGGCTGTCTCCTCCACCTCATTCTCTGGCCGACACCGCCAAACCGCTAAAGATGAAAATACAATAAAATGATACTTACCATCCCTTCATCGCTACTACACCTGCCCGCCCACAGGCTTCCTCACCGCGCAATGGTACATCCGTACCGAGGGCATGATGGCGGTCTCGTGCATCGGAGCCGCCCTCCTGACCGTCCTGCTCGAGGTCTGCCGCCGCGCGGGCAAGGAGTACGACCAACTCATAGTCGCGCAGATCCAGCGGAGCGTCACGGCGGCGGCTCTGAGATCGAGCTCGGCGTCATCCTCCTCCCGATTGGTTCCCGGAGGCGAGGCCAGCTCACCCCCGGCGAGAGCAGGAGCGGCGGCGACGGCGGCAGCAGCACAAGCAGCACCAGGTGGCCTGCCCAGGATCATCACCATGCGGGCCAGTCCGCTACAGCAGCTTCTACGGTCCATTCTCCACGCCGTCACCTTCGCCGTCGCTTACATCACCATGCTGCTCGCCATGTACTTTAACGGCTACATAATCATCTCCATCTTCGTCGGGGCAGGGGTCGGCAAGTTTCTGGGGGACTGGCTGGTTGTCAAGGTCGTGGTGGACGATGACGGGGCGCATGAGACGGAAAAACCCTCTGGTGTGACCGAGACCACCTTTTGCTGTGCGTAAGATTAGTTACAGATTGGCAATCAGTTGCATGTTGGAGGAGCGTTGGAATTAACGAATATCAAATAATGGTGGTAGTCTACACATGTTTGAAAAATCTATTGTTGTTGGTCACATATTATTGCGGGGTCCCAGGCGGGGTGCATCAACTGTGTCCGGGGATCATTCGGGTATCGTCCGGGCATTTTGATTGGACTGTTCCAGTTATCCATGTACATTGCCCACTGTGAACCGACATGGAACCATCCATACTCGGACGTCAGCGGTTCCCTGTAATCCGTATGTAGCGCTAAAAGCGGTCTCATCCCGTCAACCGAAAGGGCACAAAGGAGCCAAAGGTCACTAACACGCGCCGTAACTCTATACAATGGGGTCTACGCAAAACACGTAACGCCGCCTAAGGCCCGTCTTAGTACTACACTACAGACCAGTTGATCTTCGCGGAATGTGGATTGTGTTCCGCCACGCTCAATTCCATCACGGACAGATGGACTGCCCCACGACAGGCGCACAAACCAAGAAGGATTTCGTCTATGTCTTTCAAACCACCCTCGACGCAATAACAGAGGTGTTGATACTTCTCCCATGCTCCCCACTCATGTGGCAGGTAAGCACCGGCCTCAAGGCCTTCATGAGACCTGGCGTGTTCATGACCGTCGGCTGAGGAGGGGGGAAAGGGCATGGTTGTGTTAGCTTAGGATGAAGACAAAGACATCAGCTGGGCGGTATAGAGTCCATACCGGATAGAACAAGGACTTGAGCGCGTGCGACCCCCTCGACAGCACGACGGCGCCGCTCCTCATCCTGCGGGCCACCTGGATTAGGATCCTCTCCTTGTCGGCGGCCGTCTCGCCGACGGTGGCGTTGAAGTATACCACGTCGAAGCCGTCGAGCCTCTCGGGCCGCGTGGTCGCGTCCCCGGCCTCGAAGGTGACGTCGTCGCCCTCGAGGCCCAGCGCCCGCACCACCAGCCTGCTGCTCTCCAGCCGGCTCGGCACCACCTCAACGTTGTGCACGCGCACGCGCTCGCCCCTGGCCCGCGCCCAGTCCTGGATCCAGATGCACGTCTCCGGCAGCGCCCCGGCCCCGAGGATGGCCACCGCCCGGGGCGTGCGCCCCAGCACGGTCAGGGCGGCCAGCCACTCGAGCCCGGCGCAGTGCTCGTAGAAGGCGTGGATGGGGAAGCGGGCGATAGCCGCCCTAGCCCCGCCCTCGCCTTCTACGGCCGACGACGCCGCCTCGTCGGCAAAGGCCACCTCGAAGGCGGCCTCGCACTCCCGGACCGCCCGCCTGGTCTCGGGCACCAGCGCCGCGAGCTCCGGGTGGCTCAGGAGCCGCTGCTCCGCCTCCGAGTCGGCCGTGGTGAAGCCGATGGCGCCGTACAGCTCGTCCCACAGAGGGATGGCCTCGTCGACCTTTGGGCGCGAGTCCAGCGGGTAGAGGGGCGCCAGCTGGGAGGTTGCCCGCCTTATCCTGGCGATGTACTCGTTGACGAAGACGTCGGCTTCGGACTCGGAGGGGAGGGCCGGAGCCACCGGATCGCTCGTCATGCTGCCCCGGGGTAGAACTGCCGATGGGTGACTCTTGCGTGACAACTCAAGATTGCTTTTTTTTGGTGGTTTTTTTATAATAAAAAATTCTCCCTTGATGCCTGTCTCGGATGCAGAATCCTAAAGGGGGTGTATGGTGATATGCTAATGCGAAAGCGAAATTTGCTAAATCTACGACATGACTCTTCTCAGCATGCGGACCAGAGACCTAACTCTTTCAAGGCGCCCGAGGGCGCTTTCAGCAACGCCTTCATTGCACTAATGCTAGGGTTTCTACGTGTACTATTCCATGAGGCCCATGAGGCCCATGAGGCTTTCTGCAGTGCCGATTGGTGACGGACGCATGAAGGTCAATCCCGGAGCCAGGGTTTGTTAGGGCTGTCATTGTCACGTTCGTCCGATTGCATGGGGATTGTCAGGGTTCAATTTGATATTGGATTGACTGGACTTTGTGCTGCCAAGGCATGCACGGTCAATCTGCCCAGAGTCATCCGAGATGCAAGGTCAGAAACTTGCTCACCCAACCTTGTCAACGTCAACTAACGGTAACATTTTCTACTGCGTACTACTACGTAATTGCCAGGGATTTCGACGCTATAGCCGAACCTGCTGGGTTTCCAATATCGCTCATCGTCTTACCTTGCCGCTGGTGCTTGGCAAGAGGAGTGGCGATTTTGGTTTCTCCGGCCGGGAAACTCAGGAGGCATGGCCCCGCTGACTGGCTCTAGGTAGCACATGCTCCCGAGTCCTGGCCGCATCTAGGCAATCCTGCCAATCCAAAGCACCGCTCGGTCGGTCAGTCGGTCCTATCGTCAAGGACAGGTGGATGCAAGGATGGCAATTCCGAAGGGGGGAATACGGGACGTATCAGAGTAGGCACGAAAGGAAAAGACTGTTGACTGGGTGCTTGGCCAATGGTCAAGCTCGGTCAGTCTGGACCCGGCAGTCATCTAGGCCGTATGATGAATGCTCATGGATCCATCAAGGGACCTACGTTGTAGGGGAGTCTCCTTCCTCACAGAGTTAGGCTCGCGGCTTCGATGCAGTGGAATGCAGGAATCGACATGACACCGAGCCAGACCTTGACCCACAGGACTTCTATGGTACTTACACAACTTACATACTGGACTAGATACTGGCTGACATTGGGATGAATCCTGAACTGTCCGACGTGGCGGGCCGTTTCGCCTATGCCGCTGCCGAACTTCGGACCCTGAGACTAGAACCTGGCCTTTGACGCCCGGACGCCGATCCGAGATGGACTCATCGGGGCTGCCCCGCCAGCGCAGGTCTTCCCGTACCTCCCTCTCGGCTTCAACCATACCTCTGTCCATACACCATACATCACCCCGACTCCTCAACCTGAGACGTTGACTGCCGAGGTCTAACTAGGCTAGGTAGGCGTAACACTCACACACTTTATCATCCAGAAAACACCCTGACAGAGAGGGTAATCACATTGTACATCATGTTGCTGCCCAGCATTCCAAGAAGAAGGAACAAGAAGCCAGAGATCCCAGCGCAGCAATCGCCCTCGCCCGAGGAGCGCGCGGGTGTCTTCAGCAGGCTCGTCTTCGCATGGCTGAGCCCGCTCCTGACGGTGGGCTCGCGGCGGCCGCTGGAACGGACCGACATATGGCTGGTGCCGGAGTCCCGTCGGGCGGAGCTGCTGACGCGCCGGGTGGCCGAGGGCTTCGGGGAGGCCGTCACTCTCCGGCGGCGGCTCCCCTTGGCCCGGGCCCTGTACGGGGCCTTCCGGACGGACTTCTGGACGGGCGCGGCCTGCAACTTGCTCGAGTCCGTCCTCGAGGCCCTGGCGCCCTTCACGCTCCGGTTCCTCATCCTATACGCAAAGGACGCCCACGCCTTCCTGGCCGGGTCAAGGCCGGACCCGCCGTCCGCGGCGAGGGGGTGGGGGATCGTGCTGGGCATCACGGCCATGCAGGTGGCGCAGTCCCTCGCGTCCAGCCACTTCCACTACCGGAGCAAGCTGCTGGGCGGCCAGAGCCGGGGCGCCCTGATCGCCATGGCCTTCTCCAAGTCGCTGAGGCTCTCCCGGAGGGCGAGGGCGGGTGGGCAGCCGGATGGTGGTGGTGGTGATGGTGAGGCTGACGGTGCTGCTGCCGATGCTGCCGATTCAGGCGGCGGGTGGAGGACGTCACCTGAGGGCTGGTCCAACGGCAGGATCATGAACCTGATTTCGACCGACGTCTCCCGCGTGGAGCAGTCGTGCGGCACTCTGCACCTGGTGTGGACCTCCCCGCTCGCCATCCTCCTCACCGTCACCCTGCTGCTGCTCAACCTGGGCGTGAGCGCCCTGGCCGGCGTCGGGGTTCTGGTGGTCGGGCTCGCGGGCCTGACCCGGGCGGTGGCGCTCACGTCGAGCCGCGGGGCCGCCATCAGCAGGATAACGGACCGGCGGGCGGGACTGACGCAGGAGGTGCTGCAAGGGGTCCGGTTCGTCAAGTACTTTGGCTGGGAGGCGGCCTTTGTTTCGCAGCTGCGGGCCATCCGCGCCTCGGAGACGCGCTCGCTGCAGGTGCTGCACATCACTAAGAGCGCGATAGGGGCCGTCTCCATGGCCCTGCCCATCTTCTCCAGCATGGCCGCCTTCATCGTCTTCTCGGCCCTGAACCCAGCCGAGCTGGAGCCTGCATCCATCTTCTCGTCCCTGGCCCTGTTCAACAGCCTCCGCACCCCGATGAACTGGCTCCCCACCGCCATCGGCCATATGGTCGACGCCTACATCGCCCTGGGCCGCGTCGAGGCTTTCTTGCTGGCCGAGGAGGCCGCCCCTCGTCCCGGTCCGACCCCTGGGCTCGGGCATGCCATTGTCGTTGAAGACGCTACTTTTACGTGGGAAACCCCGCCCTTGCAGGAGGAAGGGGGAGAGGAGGACGAGGACGAGAAGCGGAAGGGATCAAAGTCCCGTACTCGACGTAACAGAAGCCACAGCAAGTGGAGAGCACAGTTGAGACAAAGACTGAACAAGGAAGACAAGACGGAGCAAAATGAGAAGAATGGGAAGACTGGCCCTCCGGGACCGGGAGCTGCCGCAGGGAGCGATTCCAGCAACGGGGAGGACAAGGACTCGGCCTCGGAGCCCGACTCCGGGCCGCCCAGCAGCTCTGTCTTCCGCATCGAGAACGTCTCCCTCACCGTGGAGCCAGGGGAGCTCGTGGCCGTGGTGGGCGCCGTCGGGAGCGGCAAGTCGTCGCTGCTGAGCGCGCTAGCCGGCGACATGAGGCAGGTCACGGGGAGCCTGCGCTTCGGCTCGGCCACAGCCTACTGCCCGCAGTCGGCCTGGCTGGAGAACGCGACGGTGCGGGCCAACATCGTCTTCGCCGGCCGCGACGGGGACGGCGACGCAGACTTTGACGAGGCGCGCTACGGCCTCGCCGTCCGGGCCTGCGCCCTCGGCCCGGACCTCGAGGCCCTCCCGCACGGCGACATGACCGAGATCGGCGAGCGCGGCGTCACCCTCTCGGGCGGGCAGAAGCAGCGCATCAGCATCGCCCGGGCCATCTACTCGGGCGCGGCCACGGTCCTGCTCGACGACCCGCTCTCGGCCGTGGACGCCCACGTGGGCGGGCACATCTTCTCCGAGGCCGTCTGCGGCATGTTGGCTGGGGCGTGCAGGGTCCTGGCCACGCACCAGCTGCACGTGCTCCCGCGGTGCGATAGGGTCGTCTGGATGGCCCGGGGCAGGGTGCGGGCCTGCGGCCGGTACGCGGACCTGCTCGCGTCCGACCCGGGGTTTGCGGAGTTCGTCGCCACCGCGGGCGTGGGGGCCGCTGGCGGTGATGGTGTCGGGAAGGGGGAGGAGGAGGGAGGAGGAGGAGGCCCTGGCGAGGACGCGGAGGGGCTTGAGCTGATGGATCGGCCTCCTTCTTTTGTTGCTTCTTCTTCTACCCCTCCGCCTCCCCTTCCCTCCTTGGAATCACCGGACCAGCAGAAGGCGGCGGGTGTTCAGGGGTCAGGCGCAACGCTGATGCAGGACGACGTCAAGGCTGTGGACAGTGTCCCTTGGTCGGTGCACATAGCCTGGATGAAGTCCTCGGGTAGCATCTTCAACATCGTCATCGTTGTCAACCTCCTGTGCGTGTTCCGAGCTGCCAATTACGTCACGTCGCTTTCGTTGGCCTGGTGGGTTTCTGATATGTATGGGCTATCGCGTCCTCAATATGTGGGTTTTTTTTCCTTCTTCTATTTCTTGTTTCCTCGTTTTCTGTTCCTTTCCCTCCCTCTCTCACTCCCCTCTCCTCCTTCAGTGTCCCCTGCATATATACCACGACCCCTGTCTTGTCTCACCTGCCTAACCCAAGACAAGCCGTTCCGCGCTGACAATTAAAAAAAAATTAGATCGGCCTCTACGCCGGCTTAGGGGTGGCTCAGGGGCTCCTCCTATTCGCCTTCTCAATTTCCGCCTGTGTTGTGGGGACCAAAGCGAGCCAGAGAATGTCCAACGACGCCATGGGGCAGATCCTCCGGGCGCCCATGGTCTTCTTCGATACGACGCCTCTGGGGCGTATTTTGCACCGCTTCACCAAGGACGTGGACACCATGGATAACAACTTAACGGATTCCTTCCGGCAATATCTCATTGTGCTGAGTTCTCTGCTGGGGGCGTTCGGGCTCGTGATAGCCTACTTCCACTACGTGGGTTCTTTTATATTTTCTGCCTCCAACCTAACCTTTTCACTGATTGCCTGCATCTACACGGTGACCACCTGAGCTGACCTCATGACGACCTCATGCTATAGTTTGCCGTCGCATTGGCTGCTGTCTCGGTGATGCTGATCCTGGCCGTCTCTTACTACCGACGCAGCGCCCGGGAGCTGAAGCGGCACCACGCGGTCCTGGACGGCAGCGTCTTCGCCCGATTCAGCGAGGCGCTCGTTGGGGCGGCCACCATACGGGCGTACGGCCTCGAGCACCGCTACGTGCGCCGGCTCCAGGCGGCCGTCGACACCATGGACGGCGCCTACTTCCTGACCTTTGCCAACCAGCGCTGGCTGTCGCTGCGGCTCGACAACATGGGCATCCTCCTGTCCTTCGCCACGGGCGTGCTCGTGGTCACGACCGCCTTCTCCGTCCCGCCCAGCATCACGGGCCTGGTGCTCAGCTACAGCCTGGGCCTCGTCGGCATCATCAACATCACGGTGCGCTACCTCACCGAGGTGGACAACGCCATGTCCAGCACCGAGCGCCTGTACCAGTACACGTCGTCGCTGGCCAACGAGGCGCCCCTCGATGGCGGCGGCGCCCTCGTCCGGGTGCGGCCCTCCTGGCCCGAGAAGGGCGAGGTGCGGTTCGAGTCGGTGCGGATGCGCTACAGGCCCGAGCTCCCCCTGGTGCTGGACGGCTTCTCCCTGAGCATCGCCGGCGGCGAGAGCATCGGCATCGTGGGCCGCACCGGGGCCGGCAAGAGCACCATCCTGTCGACGCTGTTCCGCATCACGGAGCTGAGCGGGGGCAGGATCCTGATCGACGGCGTCGACATCGCCGCCGTCGGCCTGCACGACCTCCGCTCCCGCCTGGCCATCATCCCCCAGGACCCGACCCTCTTCCGCGGCACTGTCCGCTCGAACCTGGATCCCTTCGGCAGGCACGCCGACCTCGAGCTCTGGGGTGCCCTCCGCCAGGCCCACCTGGTGCCCGAGGCTAGGGTTCCGCAGGGGCCGGCCGCCATCACCACCACCACCACCACCAACAATAACAACAACAATGGGGAGGTGGAAAAGGGCCTCCTACCATTGGCACCAACAACGTCGACAACACGCACCCACGGCGAGGGGAACCCATTGCTCCTCCCGCCTCAAGACGCAAAGGAGGACCCAGGCAGCAACAGCAGCAAAGGCAACAACAGAAGCAGACCCCAGGAACCCCGCATCACCCTCGACACCCCCGTCGAGGAGGAAGGGCTCAACTTCTCCCTGGGCCAGCGGCAGCTCCTAGCCCTGGCGCGGGCCCTGCTCCGCGACGCCCGCGTGACCCTCATCGACGAGGGCACCAGCAGCGTCGACGGCGCGACCGACGCCCTCGTCCAGGAGGCCATCGCCCGGAGCATGGG